>JAQIWH010000753.1:0-41257 GCA_034695005.1 Cryptops parisi | reverse complement strand
TTTATCGTTTTATCAATATTAGCAAAATCCCCTATCCTGATAAACATCATGTACCATACCAGTGAAACATTTCTAAACAAAATTACTTTACCGACTAGGTAGACCTTTTACCACCTTCGTGATGTTTTGTCTTCCACATGTACATGATTCTGGATTTCAGTGCTCTAACTTACCTATCATGGTGTGTTTATAGCTGTACTCGTATATCTCGACCAGCGTTTCTCAAACTGTGTTCCGCGGAAACCTAGGGTTCCTCGAGAATTATTTTCAGTCAACTTAGTATCGGTACTTAGTAATATCATGATTTAGTTGTTAATCTCTATTTGAAATACCGCGGTACCATTCTTCATTTTTGTGCCAATTGTGAAATAAGTCAACTTTGTTGTTTTGTAATACAGTATTATTTAGAATTAATAATATTTTAGTCTAAAATAAAAGAAGCATAATCCCAAAAAATCATACATAAAAACATTTTTTAGGGGGGGGGGGTCCTTAAAATTTTATAACAGTATTAAGGGGTCCCCCGGACAAAAAATTTTGAGAACCGCTGATCTAGACAAATTAACTAAATCTAGATGATATATTTGAAACCAACATTTCAGAAAAAAAATTTATTTCACAGTATACCTGTTACACTAGCAAAAATGCCTTATTTATGCCTATAAAAATAATGCAATAAATCTGAGGGGTATTTATATTATGAGTTATATTTTAAGAAAAAAAAAAGTATATCACCAGTGAGTCAATTCCATTAACGACAGGTTATTTGCATTACCTCAATAGCATTAAAGATTCTCAATAGTCAAGTACAAAGTGTTTGAATGAATTCATAACCTATTTTTGGTGCCCACAACAACTTAGCATTAAATGTGTTTTCTTTTTTACAAAAATATATCTTAAAACATTTAGTTGTAAAAATATTTTTGTTAATGGTTAGTAAAAAAAACTGAATATAATAATAATAATAGTACAAGTATATCATTCACATTTCAATTCTGCATACAAACATGCATCAGAATCATCATGACATCCAGCAAAAAAAATCAGAACACTTGATTTTAAAAATTATAAAATAAAACTCAATCATTTACACAATATTGTATTGTGTTTAAATTTTCATAGATAATCTATTAATTACATTTTTCAATATTCATCAGATCTTGTTTATCACAATAATACTGCACCAGGTGGGAAAAAAATATATATTCAGTTGTCGGAGTTCTGCTGAATTTTCTCTTCCCACTGAGCAATCAAGGCATTTCTTCTACGACATGCTGCAGGTTTAGATTGATTCATCTGTCACAGAACAAAAAAAGGGATTTCGTTAATGTGTCTAATTAGAGTGAACTACAAGGGGTTTGCATTAACCATGAAACATTTGCATTAAGCTAATGATTACCTGATTTTCCATTTCTAAAGTATCAACCAACAAGTTAGGGTTACTAGAGCATTTTTCTCTCAGCGTAGGATTTCCACCATTATTCATTGAAAAAGCCAACGAATCATTGTCGTCGTCGTCCATGATGCTGAGTAGATTTGGTTGAGACATAGCAAAAGATTTGGCTCGAACAAGTCTGAAATGAAAAGTTATGAATATGTATAAGGATTTGCTACCGTACTTGTTACGTTATACAGTTCTAGATTCGAGTTAGCTCCAAAACAGAATGGCTTCACCTCAAATGACTTGGGGAGAATGCACCAACAACCAAATTTTCACTTTTATATTGAACATCTCTGAATTAAATTCATCATAATATTCAGTTGTTAGCAAGCAATTATGGTAAGGCAAGCAACCACATGTGAGTGATTTCAACTTTTTAAACTTTAAAGTTCCAACTTTTAGAGCTAAAAAAAATGTATTACTCTAGTCTCTACTGTACATTGCGTAATAAGTTATTTTGTCGATCGATAACTAGAAAATAGACATAAACATATCTGAAACATGTCAGTTACCATACAAAAAAAATAGTAAAAAAAAAATTAAAACGATATTACTGCATTAGTTCTCTAAATTAAAAACATACTGGGGAAACTATGCGGTAGATTAATCATGTGTTTAATCTTCATGCGTTTGTAATCTTTAAAAGTTTGTTTATTTTGAAGTTTTTTAAAAAAAAATAAGAACATCAGCACTAAGAACAACCACTACCACTTCGGAATGATGATCTTAAAGAAGCTTAACCTACTTTCCTATTGCAGAATCAAGGATTTAAAAATATTTGACCAAATTTTCCAAGTTTTAATTCATCCAAAAGGTTACATTTGTTAAAATAAAATTTAAAAAAAAAAATTAATATCTGAACTTCACAAATTTGGAGAAAAATCTGAAATTGGGTTTGTCATCGTTTATTACACGATTATATATTAACAGTATAGTTAACTAAAACTGTAATTTCTTTTGTAACACTTTAAATCAACTGGGTACACTAACAACGTGAGTGTAAACAATGATCCTAAATGAGATACTAGAATAAAAAAACGTCACTCACTATTGACAACATGAGTTAAAACAGACTAATGTTGCCAGACAACATGAGTTAAAACAATGAACTGAGTAATGAAAAACAACAATTGCGCCATTACATAAAGCAGATTGTGCTATTAAATTATTTTTTTTTAGTTGTTCTGTATTTGAAGAGTTTTCCTTTGAATTAAGCAGTGTACTGAACAATACTGCAGTGAACTGAACACTACTGCAGTGTAGCTTGTTTCAACGCCTTCAGCACAAGAAACAAAATTTCATCTTCCTGCTACTGTATATGCCAACAAGTCATACACTTAAAGTTTAACTAAATTGTAATAAGCTAGTTGAATAAAGAAAATTTTAAATTAATTTATAAAAACTTAACTCATTTGAAAGGCATTTTAGGAATAAGAAATTTGTGTATTTAGCAATCAATACTAACTACTGTTCATGAATTGCAACTTCAATTTTTTTTTAACCAAATACTGTACTGTATCACAAGAACATTATTTTTAAGCAACAATTTTCGATGCATACAAATACTTGTACAATAATGGGGTAAAGAACAGATATTCACCTCAATTCCTCCTCACGCATTTTCATCTGTTGCAATTCATTTTGAATCTTTGTTTCTGCTGAGCAATATGTTCTTTTTGCATTGCGTGGTGGTGGAGCACGAATTTCTTTCATCAGCTGTTCCCTTGATGTCTAAAATAAATTGAAAATTAATTTAAACATTTCAATTACAATTGGTCATAATTTATAAACTAGTTTAAACAGATGACTACACAATAAACATTTTACGAATAATTTTTTTAAAATCCTTTAAATTAGAAATTTTTCCCCATTATCATTGGTAATTTCCTGTTTCAAAACAAAGGGAGTTTTCTTTGAAAATAATTTTTTTTATTGAATAAATGCTGTAAAGATTTTTTACTAAAGAGTCTAAATAAGTTTAATTCTTTGTGTTTACTTGAAACCTTCCTTGCCCATTAAAATTAGAAGTGAAATTCAGTGCTATTGTACGTAATAGTTGCCAATATACTACTATACCTGGCATTTTTATGACCAACAATAATAAGAAATAGTTACTAGGTGAGTAAACTCAGTCTCCACACACTGATGCTTTCTTTGCCTTCTTTCAGGGACAAACAAATCTCAAATGGAAATAGCAAATTTGTTCATACTGTATATGTTGTAAAAGGAATTGTTTGAATTTCACACTTGCTATTTTCATTTGCTATATTTTTTCCTGAAAGAAGCTTTTAGATTTAAAAGAAATGCAAAAGAAGTGTGGAAATCAAATCTACTTGGTCAATAACGTAAAAAAAGTCTAAAAAGTTTTTATACATATATTTTTTAAGTGTTGATTATTTTGTATTTTGTTTTGGGACTTCTATTCATAAAAAAAACCACTTGTGACTACACTACTGTTCTTTTTAATGAAAAGTTTACATTTTTTAACATTGTGTTCACCATGTTAGGAAATCTTGATATCCACTTGATAGCAAGATACAATTTTAAAAAAAAAATACTATTGTGAAATCAAAGAGTTTCCCTCACTTGATAAGATTAAGTACAGGAAACTTTAACAGATCAAGAACTTGTGTAGATACAGTATTATAATGTATAGCCAATCTCAAAAGTGTATTCTATTTGAAGACTGAATTCTGAAACTTATAAGACTATTACTTTCTCGATTAAAACTACAACTTATTTTGCTTATTGTTTTTTGTTATTGTTCGAAAACTCACCTCTTCATGGCAGTGTGCATACATGTTTAGATTTGAAGTAGAAATCGATTTAGGTGATGAGAATGACGGTATCACTTTTCCCCGGCTAGCGATAAATTTCTGCATAACTCCTTTGCCAGCACCAGACATGGGTCGTCTTGTAAGGGTTGATGAAACTGATGCAGATCCATTGAGAGTTCCGCATCCTCCAGCTTTAATGAACAGCCTTCCAGATTGGTTTTGGATAGGCAGTGTGTTGTTTTTACCAAATGAAGCACGTGCAGGGAAGTGGTTGGCAGGGGATGAAGTGCTGCTTCCGCTGCTGTTAGTGTGCTCTGAATCAGGGGTAGAAGGAGGACTAAGACTGAGCTGGGATGGCGAGTTCTCCGTAAAAACATCGGTCAAACGAGTGATTTTAGAATCAACATGATCTTCAGATGTGGTTCGAATTGACCCAGTGGCACGCAAAGCCAGCTCTCTCTGGGTCTGTTCTTCAATTTCTTGTTGGATCCTGGATGTTGCCAACCGCCACTGGACATTACGCTGCTCCTTGGGATTGTTAAGATCCATGGCTCGCGATCGAACCCAAGATGCTGCGGCGGCGGATGCAGCTTGTTTCTTGGAGTTCGATATTAATGCACTGGGTTCAGTGGTTGATGCAGTAATTGGTGGTGGTGAATAAGATGGAGGTATTGGGAGACCCTTCTCGCGTCGTAGGGTTTCTTCACGTTCTCTTGCAAGGCGGATTTCACGTTCAATGGGTGATTCTTTCAAGACCTTAGCCAAAAATAATGTTAATTTTAAGTAAACATGATGTATAGCAGTCTTAATGGAAAACAAAATATCAAAATTAATACATAAATATTTTGCCATGTAGTTGTTAGTTGTACAAATGACAACAACAAGCTTTAGAAAGATTCACGAGACTTTACAATGCTGGATATTCTGTAGTACTATACTATGGACATATCGATTGCATTAAAGTTTTAAAACACTCATAAGTCAGGTTTTTCCTTTTTTTATAAGTAGCCATGTCATAAGTGAGACTTGTTTCATTGCACACATTGGTTTACTAGAAACTTCAAGATAATTGTTATGAAACACACTAAAAATTACATATAGTGTTTAATTTGTTTATCAAATATAAGAGTGGGACATTTCATTTTCTAGACATCTCATGAATTGCAAATCAAATGATTTGAACTGTAACTTACTTGGTAGGTGGGTCGAGAATCGACTTCTTCATCAACAAGTGGCTTCACCTTCACTTGCCTTCTAGGCAAAGGGGGCTCTGCACTTGTGCTACTGCTACTGCTTGGTGTTCCAGCAGATCCCAGGGAATCTAACGATTCTGCTCTCTGGTGATGAAACACGGGTAGCAATCCGTCACTATTCTCACCATCACTACCACTTCCCAACTCAAGAAGGCAAGGATCAGAATTCAATGGTGATTCAATGCCCGAATCACTGGCATTGAATTTTTGCCTTTGAGACCATGGCTCTTCGTTGCGGTTGTTGTGCAGCTTGTTGTTGTTGTGTTGATCTTGGATGTCACAATTTAAGATGGTTTGTGGATAACGTTGTTGATGAAAAATTTCTTTGTTTCCTTTTGTGCCACTAGAACTGTTATTAAAACCATTCTCACGCAATGATTTGTGGGACAACTGGGTTTTCATCTGAGCAGCCATCTGGGCCATTTGCCGCTCTTGGGCCAAAGCTTCCTCTCTCTCCTTTTGCTGACGAATTTCACGCTGAATGACCGATTCCAGGGGATTTGTTGCATCCCGATTACTTGCAAGCATCGGATCTTCTATGCCATTACCGATATTTCGACTACCATTTTCTATACTCAACACCATATTCGCATCCCTGCTGCGTATCTCCGACAGTACTTTACTTTTGAAATAGGCAGACTGGTCCATAGGATTAGAACCGTTGCTGAGTTTTTCTTGTGGATGAACATTACCATTGATCTTGGGTTCAGGTTCCACGGCAGTGCTTTTACGTGATAGCTCTTGACGAAATTCTTCCTCGCGTTCTAACGCTAGTCGAACTTCCCTATCAATAATCGTTTCCCGCATAAACGTTCCATGAGTTTCTTGCCACGGTGCTGTAGACAACGAACCATTGATGACATTTATTTTGTTCTTTATATCCGCATGGTCCAAGTATATGTCACCCATCATATTAGAACTCTCAATAGTGCCACTGTTTTTGGATACTCCACTACAATCAATGGATTCGGCACAGTGATAGTTTCTATCAGTTTGTTGTTCTTGTAAATGTAACTCGTTGTTCATCGGGACACTTTCATGGTTCTCATCCTCAGGAACTAAATCGAGGCTGTCAGGATCATGGTTGTAGTCACTAGTATCCAAAGATGGTGGCTGGTTTTCGACTGATGCCATTACCATCAGTTTCTCCTCTTCAGGAAATTGAGTTTTTTCATTGGCTTCATCTAATTACAAACAAAAAAAAAAATTTTATTAGTTTGAGTTGTTAACATATCGTTTCAAAAATACATTACTGATAGTACATGATTGCTAGCTAAATTTCTGTTTGTTAGAATCAAATATCACTTTATATCTGATAGTTGCAATTAAAATTCATTTTTCACCTTGATTTAATGAAAATGGAGACAGATTGCTTGGATTCGTTGGACTTTGCGCAAAAATAGCGTGATTATGGTTTTTTTTTTGTGATGTTGTAAATGCGATACTGTAGGTCTTGAATTTCTAGAAGAGTTTGCCAAAATTATCTCGTTTTGCATTAAAATTTTGAATACCGGTATATTAATATTTATTTTTATAGACATAAAGTAATATATTATCATTACAGCAGATTATTTAACATTTCCATGACATTTCCATGAGATTGAATTTCACGTATTCAGTTATTTGAAAAAATCATGCAACACCCGGAAATATTCTTAAATGCTAGGGGAATGTGAACTTTTCAATAGTTATTTTCTCACTATTCAACATTAGTTTTTATTAAGAATAAACACAGTCTGACTTTTCTTGCCAGTCATTGCTTATTTTTGTCAGGTGTACTAACATTTGCATTATGTTTGAAAAATTCTCACATATGACTTGCAATTCTTAGACATTTTTCACATTGAATAACAAAAGAAATTAGTTAGGCGTTTAGTTTGTCAAACTTTTAAATATTTATTTTATTTAAAAAAAAATGCAACTACGTACTAATAAACTTTTTACAAAAAAACAGTTTGCATAAAAATTTCATCATTCTATTTGTTGATCTCAGAAAACAAGTTTATAATTCATTGTAGTTCAAGAAAATTGTCAGGAAGCGTTAGTTAATGCTTCAAATATTACTGTTCAATGCTGAAGATATGTTTCTTCAGCTGTACCATGTTAAGCGAAAGTTATGTTTACCGGTAATGTGAATGATAAGAATATGAGGAAGGATGTGATGCTATATGCACGTTTGCCTCAGGTAGATTGTTGACCATAAATCTCTTGTTAGTCTTGCAACTACCAAGAACAGCGGGGTTTTTGTCTGTCTGTTTGTACTAAATGACGCAAAATCTCCCCAACTTATCATAAAATTTGTAACTATTGTAATGTTAATATTGAATTTTAAACTCTGTACCATGAATAAAATGGTTAACTAAAATTAAGTTCGAGCCAAGGAATGACATAGATAAGCTATAGGCCTAGCCTAGGGTATTTAATTTTTTTTTCATCATGGATTAGACAAATCGTTTTTTCTATGTCCCTCCCTTATACCCCCTCTTTTTTGCATCATGCCCGGAAAATGTTTTTGGTACATGTTAACACACTTGCATGTACTACTATATGAAACCCGTTTTTGGTGTCAAAGTTTTGCATCATCATTCTGCATAATCATCCGCACACAGAACAGACAGACGAATGTGGAAAATATTCTGAAAAGGTACTAACAATAATAGCTATATATACTATATTATTACAAACCATTTCTCAAAAAACAAGTCATGAAATTAAACCAGCCCAAATTAATAATTAATTAATAATACACTTGAAGTGGAATTTTTAATAATTTCATTCTTGTATTGTTGTTCATCCTAATTGAACGTGGCAAATGATATCCCCCTTCCCCAGTGTAATTTGTCTCGTTTTTTTTAGTTATTTGAACTTTATGGTAATTTTTGTAATTAAACTATTATAACATTCTGTGAAGTAGTCATTATCCACAAAATTCAGCAAAATAAAGCTGCATAGAGAATCCTCTCATTTTTCCACAAAAAAGTACGACGTGCATTTAAATTATTTAGAATAAATTAATTTAAATCACTAAAGTGGATATAACCATAAAGTATCATTCAAGCCTTTCATACACGTTCTCGTAAAAGTACCACCGATCTCGAACAACAAAAAACATATACAGGAACTAAATTGGTACTACGTAATTACAGTACTAGCCAATAAATGTGTGCTTCACATGATTTTTAACTATCACAAATGCATTCACAAATTCGATTATTCGCGATAAAACAATTAGAACGTTCATCTGCGAGTTCATAGCCTCCTCCAAAAACGTCGTTCCTGATTGAATTAATATTATATGAACATATCCATTACAACGCCAGTGTAAACAGCAAACCACCGTAGTGGCAAGTCTTACAGCAAAGACTACTGCAATAAGTAACAACCTAGGAATAAAGTCTCGAATTCAGGGGTGTAGAAAGTACGGATTTGTCGAGTTTATAATGACATATTTAACATGAACAATATTTTCATTGTTACATGAACAACATTGTCATTGTTTGGCGCAACCTTCACTTAGGTGCCAAGTTCGTGAAAAGTGGTTTAGTTGTTTTTGCGACACACGCTACACGACAGACAAGCGTAAAATCTTTTTTGATTCGTATAGCCAAAATATTTGTGTCATGTACGGTGAATCTTCGACATTCGTTAGTGTACTCACAAATTCGCTTATTCACGAAGAGACAACTGTAAAATCCCTACATTCGTGACACTAAAGTCAAAGTGTAAAAAAATATTGAATTTAGAGGACTTGTAACTGAGGCATTGAGACTCACATTGCGAGTTTTTCGTCTTCCAGAACCCAATTCCAAACTATGTAAAATACAGACATTACCATGACCACGCGAGTGTAAACAGCAACCACCCTGTTTCTTAATTCATTCCTAACAAATCCTAACAATGTCGGTGCAAACAAGTAAAAACTCACGAATAACTTCGTGATTGGGAGAGGGGATGCAAGAAAAAAAAATCTATACAATATTTTATTTATATAGATTTCATGACAAGAGAATACTTTTAAAACCCTTTCTTTTGAAAAAGTATAATTGAAGAGCGTGCGATGAGCACAGCTTTTTAAAATAGAAGTGAAGGTCAGTCACCTGAAATTTGCAACTTTTGCTACAGTGCATAATTCCAGAAAAATGACATAGGCCTACCTCGTTTTAATTTTTTACTGGAATTAAAGATACGGTTCACTTAAAAAAATATCAAACGACACTAACACAAGAAAACTATAGGAGTTTAAATGCAAAACTTCAACTTCAAGATATTTCGTTTCAAGAAGGATGTTTACACACAACTGTATGTCATAAATGTTTAGGATAATGTTCAGTTCATATATCCAAAGTAAAAAGACACCAGATCTTTTTTTTTCAGATTCAGTTTTGTTTATGTTTTCACGAACATTATCGTTTAGCTGCTAATAACTACATTCTTTGAAGTTTACCGATTATTTTATCAAAAAATAGATGAAATACTAAACAATTTTTAATATAAGCTTTCTAATGAAAAATTAAACCCTGCGTAATAAAAATCTGCTGTAGCTTGTATTTTTTTTTTCAAATTACAGTCGGTTCCTGTTAATTGGGGCAAATCTTGAAGAACTTATTGTACATGTTACCGGCAAAGTAAAAATTGGTCAATTTCTATTTTTGACAAAGTATGAAATTAACTGATTGTTTTCAAGTAAAATTTTAGATGGAGTTCAAATTTGTCTACATTTAGACGTACATGTATTTTTACAGAAAATGTTATAAAATTACCTAAACTGATCTTAATCAACTTGAATGTACATAAATAACATGTTATTTCATACTTTGTCAAAAGGTTTCGGCCTTGTATAGAATGCCTGGATTTTATAATTTGGCGGTTTTGCATAATTGGAGCAGCTGCTTAATTGGTCTAATATCTTCGAGTTTCGATGGGTTCCAATTAACCGGAATCACTGCCGGATTTACGGAAGGGGTTTAGGGTGGTTTACCCCCCCCCCCCAAAAAAAAAACATATTTAGTTCATTGACGTTTTTAATGCTATAATAGATATTTTCGTGGAAAAAAAGAAGCAAAAATGGTTAAATCGTGTGTATTTTGAGATTTAAACATACAAACACTCATTTGGAGTTTGATTTGTCACAAAACAAAAGTAATTTTGAGATATTTTCAACATACAATTTTGTGCCCCCCCCCTCCCCTAGATGTCGGTTCTGAATCCGTCACTTACCGAAATGGACTGTAGTTTAAAATGAACTTGTAAAAAAAATAACGCAATACTTTAGGCGTTTGCATAAGACTATGAAAATTTGGACGAAATTCGGACTATACCCAAAATGACCAATGGAGCACAGGTCATCACACGATTTGGTCGTTACCCGATGTCGTCGCTAAAAGAGGATTCACTCTATTTGTATGTGGATCCCTATTTTCAAACGTCCTGTGATTGTCGTTAAGGAAGTCGCCATTCTGTTGTTTTTAGATGGCCCAATTAAATTCGTTTTTGATACAGAAGAGAGAAAAAATGAATCGCGGTCAAAAAAGAGTGAAATTAACTAATGAAAAATTTATTTATATTTATTATTCCAGTTTCTCATCCAGATGATTGAACTCGCTCACGATTTCCATTCAATTTCAATTTTAGGGTCAAATGGTAGTGATGGCTTACTTTCTTACCAGGGCAGAAAAAAAAAGAAACAAAACAATGAAACAACATTGGTTGTCCAAGACACATATCAAAATAATACTTTGGTAGTACTAAATAAACGAAATGTCTTTAAGCGACTTCAGGAACAAATTAAAGTGAGGTGCTGGCTTGTAATTTTTCTGGACAATGGGTGCAACTTTGTCGTTGTAGTGTACTCCGTCGCACTGCGACGTTCGACTCCGACTCCGTCGCACTCGCACTCACACTACAACTTCAATATTGCTCGACTTTTTTGTAGATTATAGCTTTATAAAACTTTTGTGATTTTTAAAAAAATTCAATAAGTTTACATAGCAAACGTTTCAATTTTCATTACATAATAAAGTATAAACCATTATTTTTCAGCATTATTAATGTAAATAGCTGTTTAAAAAGTTTATGAACTAGTACGATCGTATATCGTGTTGCCTTGCAGCTCGGGTATTTTTGTTTACCAACATCGAAAGAAAATGATTAAGACACGTTTTTTGCTTTATCATATTAGTAATCAATTAAATCATAACATCTTTAAAATTATAAAGTTCTGAATTAAAAGGGTGTATGTCACGTTCTCACACTCACAGTTGTGGGTGTGCAAAATACAACAAACATCTTGAGAAAAGTCTTACCAAGTGACATTGTTGTTATAACATTTGAGTGGCCGACATTTTTATAATTTCATGAATTCTCACAATTTGCCTGAACATGATTATTTATAGCAGTTATAATTCTTTTGGAACTAAAGGAAAGGCAAAAACTGGCACCACAGAAAATCTAACTTTGTATAAGTTAAAATATCAAATTACTGTATTACGAAAATTATTATATACGAAAATGCGATTTTTACAGTAGTTAAAAAACGGTTCAGTTTTCACCATCTATTTGCTTTTGTAAATCTTCAAATTCGTAAATTACGCGAATCCAAACGTATTCATTTGTGTAAGTTCTGTTTCGGTTCAGTCTACTTTTGAAGTAGGTTTCTCAGAGGTATTGAACAACGAATAACTACTGTACGGCATAGAATTACTGCTTGACAATTTAAGACGTTTAACTTATAAAGATGGATTTTGGTATTTATTTGTCGGTCAACCCAAACACTACACCTAAAATCTGCCAATGTCAAAATACAATTAGTCACTCAGTTATGACGTAAATACGTACTGACGTAAAAGCTTGACAGGTTTTGTGTCCTGTGGTAATAACCGATAACGGTTTAATCTGTCTAATGAAAACGATAAAAAAAGAACTCTTCGTGTATTAGCAACCTTGTAATATATCTCTAAAGTAAAAATAACCATCAAACTGGCAATCATATTTATTTATTTATTTATTTATTTATTTATTTATTATAAATCAAATCATTGTTGTAAAGACAAACTTGTCATTAAACGGGATTGCGTAAATAATATATAATTATTAAGTGCGGAAAAATTCATTATTATTGAATTCATTATTTAATAATAATGAATTTCATAATTCAATTATTTTTTAATTTTTAATTTTCATTATTATTGGGTGCGGAAAACCTTTTTCTAACTTGTTATAATAAAATATTTAAGTACTGTATACAGTCAATCCCCTAATTTAACGGAACCCCCGATTTCACTGAAACAACGGACCAAACATGTATTTGTTTTTCCAAGTTTGAACATTGTTTTCATATAGGAGAAAATTATAATACCGCAAAGCAATCTGAGCTTTTAACTAGGAATTTTTTTAAGGAAAAGTTATAAAAGAATTCACACGAAGAGTATACAGGTACTAACCTACAAAAGTACGTAATTATACAACACACATCAGGTGACCAAATCTCGTACCCAAATTTATCCTTAATGTTCATACTTGTTAAAATTAGTGCTTTGTACTTGGAACACTTAAAATTTGTTGCCAAGTACCAGAGTAACTTTGCGCTCATCTTTGTTCACTGTTAACATCCCGAGTGTCTAGCTTTGAAAAGGCAGAGGGCATAAGGTGCACTAGATGCACAATTTCTTACAAAGTGTAGTGTTGTATATAATTTTTACTGTAGTAGCTAGAGTGTGACAAGAAGAAACAGCTGTGGGCTGTCAGTCTAAACACGTTATGTTTGGATTGAAAAACCGACTGTGTAAAAAAAACAGAGCAAACGAGAGAGGATGAAGGAAAGGGAGTGTTAAAGAGTTTTTGTATCTAAAGTTTGTAATTAAGTTATTGTTAACGAAACAAAACCTAATACTGGACATTACTTTCACAGTATTCTTGAAACTATAATAACTTGGGAATTTCTTCGATTTTAACCAACTTTGCTTCTATTATAAAGGCATGAGCCATGAACTCTTGACAACTTTTAAAGTTTTGTCTAGACCTTGGGTTTCCATTCCAATACATTGGGTTCCCAACGCAACCCAACTTTGGATCGTCAAAAAAAGTTTTAATGAGTCGCTAAAGATTTTTGATAAAGCGTCTTAATTCTAAATTTTAGGACCAAAACTGACAAAATGTGGACTCCACACTAATCATACTATGTCGGTTTTTTTTTTTTTATCATTTTTCAATTTGCGTTATGTCTCTCTAAAGTGACAACACTGGGTCACCAAGTACATGTATTTTAAAATTTTGAGTTGCGCACCAGCAAAAAAGGTGGGGAACCACTGAGCTAGACATTAAATTCTGACTTTCATCATCGTGATTGTTGTTATTCTCACCTACATTAGGTTCATACTTTGCTTGCATAACAAAGATTTTATTTAAATGTTGCATGCAGTAAGAAACTATTTTCAACCTAACAGTTCCTAATTATCTCGGTATACAAACCAATTAGGTCCGTGTCCTTGATTAAATATTCCGCTATGATAATTGTTTTCAGTGATGAGAATATTTTTGGTGACTAAAGTAATGATGTACTACGATGTATTAGCCTACCACATCCGTTTCTGACAATATATTCTTTGACGATTTTTGTAAAAATACAACTGCTGAAATTAACTCTTCCCCCGTGAGATTTTTCATAACTTATGTTTTTTTTTTAATTCAACACAACACGAAAAAAAGTGGTGTAGTAAGTATGCCAACGAAAGGAGCTGGGAACAGATGCCAAATGATAATGAGAACTTCCGCCGTCCACGGTTGATGTAACCATAGTACTGCAGTTGTAGTATAGCGTAGACCGGAAATAAGGGAACAACTTGACAGGCACCAAAAACCAGCCTGGGATAAAAGTCTTTCTGTCAGTAAAGAAGGTGCAGCTAGCACTCCTAATCCAACCATTCACCAAAAACCTGCTTTTATATTAGGTTTCAATCAATTCCATAGCTCCATTCTATAGTCATGTCTGGAACTTGTTTAGGCCCTTCCTTCCCTGCAAGTTCAGTCAATGGGACTTCCATCGCTATTCACTTGTACGTATCATCAGCTGTTCCCACAATGTGGACAGGCTCATGTATGAAGCAGAGAAAGTGAAAGTGCACAAGTGACCCTAAAAAGTGATGGTTTTGAATGGAAGTTCAAACTAAAAACTGTTGTTTCTGTTTAATTCATAAAGTCATGCATGCATGCATGCACACAACGTCCAACGATGGTTATTGCATTTCAATGATGTACGTATAGTTGTTTACTCCTATGATATCAGCTTGAAGTGAAGCAATAAATGCAAAACTACTTGTATGTAATCAGTACCTTTGCCCCGACACATAAAAATTCAATAAAGAATGAAACTACGACTATGTTAGAAATATATTATATGAATCGTTGTCACATGATGCGGATGTCTGGTACAGTCATAACAAGAATATTTGTCATTGTTTTTAAACAGATTAACTAAACTTTCATTAAAAGAACTGAATTCATTGAGCTACTGTACCGCTATGATATCGTTAAATAAGTTCTATTATATAAATTGGTTGTTTGATTTTTTTTTTCTGTTAAAGTTGAAAATGAGCTATACATCCTTCTTAATTTTTTGTATATAAATAATAGAAAATAATGCCTTTACATTATTACATCGAGCATCCGAGAAATATCAAAACGTTTGGCCAATTAACCCTAAATTGTCTGTATTTTGAAAATAAGTCAACCACTGGAAAAGGCACAAAATACTAATGGAAGTAGCACCGGTAACTTAATGTCATTAAAAACGAGTATTTACACATAAACACTTTTTCCACTGCATTCTATACTGTTATTCCATTTTAAGCTAATTGGACCTTGATTATTTCAGAAAACTAGAAAAATGGAAAGTTTCCTTCTTAATGTACTAGTTCCATGGCCAGGAAACAGTTACTAGTTCTTTCAAAATTGCTATGTAGACACAATAAGTGGTAAAATTAAAACCACGTCACAAATTAATATCATTTTTTTTAAAAAAAATTTAAAAACATTACCAGTTATCTACTGTATATAATAATGAGTTTTTAACTTTTTTTCGTGTCAGGTACATTTTTAAATGAAATACAGTTATTCAAACTCAAAATTTAAAGGCTTCCAGCTGACAGACGCAATATTTGGTGTGGCAATTTGAGCAATTTGTGGACAATTGTGAAGTCAATTTTTTGGCAACCAATTTCCATTAGATGGGGAAGCTATAGTCATATTATCAACAAATTGCCAAATCTACAATTTCGTGCGTCAGGAGGCCTTAAAGTATATATACCGATATTTGTAAATCTGATCTACAGGGTATTCAATATGAAACTCCAACAGTGTCATTAGAAATGTTGGAGTTTCGTGATGGACACCCTGTGCATTTCTGTTCAAGAATTGCACTTTGAGAATGATAATAGTTGTAGCATCTTTCATATGATATTCGTATACACCATATTAATATTGATCGATCGTCAGTAACAATACTTTAGTTATAATTGAATTTGAACTTTCGAGCTTTGGAACACTATACAGTACTCAATACAGTTAACAATATGCAATATGACAATTCTATTTTCTCAGACTGATTATAAACGCAGCCATATTGGGTTAAATTATATCAAATTTCCGATTTTACTGAATTTGAGCAACGTTTATTTTTAACTTGTTCAGTGTTAACACCCTGCGGATATTGTTACATTTTCTGTATGTCCACGACCTGGATCTTAGTAAAAAATGGACTTCCCTTCACTTCAGTTAAAACTTTCTCTCGCGAAAATTTTTTTTGGAGAACAAAAATTACTTTTTTAATGTCACTTATACATTTTCGTCATGTACCTAAAGAAGATATAAGTTTTAAGTTGATTTTCTTTTACCTTGACATGCAAAAGCTTAGTCTAGGTGAAACGTGAAATTATAAACACAAATTAATGAAAAACATTTCACATGACCATTAGTTATTTTTAATGAGTGATTTTAAAGAAAAAAAAATTTTTTTAAATGGTAAAGTACCATTAGCACCACGAAGCATTAAGTTCGTGTATTGATGAAGTAGCAACAGATTCTGATTCATATTAAACAAGAATTTTGCTGGCCTATTTAACGCTATGGCATAAAAGTTTGTTGCGCCCAAGAACATAATAACGAGAAAAGAATCCAGTGGTCACAATGTGGAAAGTTCCGAGTTGGTAATTAAGACTAGTCATTAACAATACATACACTTTCTTCACATAATTAACAGTATGGTAAGACTATTAAACGATACACTTTCACATCATCCACATAACTTCCTTTCTTCATGCAGAAATTCATTCAAGCTATTTTGTTTTTGTTTTTTTGTAAATTGTATTATTTCTAATATTTAAATTCAATTTTAGCATTGCTTGTTTGTAGTTAATATTTTCCAGTGTCTATTAACTATAGTCTACCAATAATTAGTGAAAACTATACATCTTCGAAAAGAAAACTGATGACTGCGATTGATTGATTATTGTGCTACTTAGCTGTAAACGTTAACCCAAAAAATGTATTCTTGATTCCATTATTCCATATTTGTTTACTTTCGTTCACTCGCTGCTATGGTACGAGTTAAAAAATGTAATAAACTAAACAGGCCGAATTTCAAAGCATTAACGACAATAGCATTGGATAGCTGTGTAACATGATGCTTCTGTATATTCCTTTCAATTCATTTCTTTGTATATTAAAGATAATCTTACATCGTGCAAAGTGGTTTAAGCATTACACATTAAAAAAGTTATTTTTCGACATGTTTAATTTTAATCTATAAACATTGCACAACTGAAGCAAAACCATGCGTTTATAATGCATTAAACTGAAGAATGTGATGAATAGACAACATGTTTCATCGTATGTCAGTCTTGAAGAAAAATGTCAGGAGTCAAATGAGTCACAAGACAGTTGTAGTATATTATAGCTAACCATAGTTGTTTAACATGTTTGGTTTTGGTAGGTTCACTTGGTTTTGGTAGGTTCACTTCCTTTACTAAATCATAAATTTCACGTCTAACTTCTTGAATTGTCACGCACCAATGTTACATAAAATACCAGTCGAAAGTTTCTGAAATAATATGGGTTTTATGACTTTGCTTTCAAATTTCAAGAAGTTGTACAGTGCACTTTCTCATTGGTCATACTAAAGTTGAATCAAAACATAAAATTCAAAATAAGGGGATACGTGAAAGTGATTTAAGTTATAAGTTAACTAGAAATTTCGTGGATTATAATCTATCAACTACAAAAATAGAAAGACCATCTTAGGTGGTTTTTGCTACACACCAAAATCCAAATTGACAAAAGCAGCATTACATGAATTGACGTTGGCACTGGCTAAGATAAGCATCATTGCATTAAGAATATTTAGAATTTCAAATGTATTAAAATATAAAATATATAGGGATTTTTTACGTGAAAAATAATGTGATTTTTGTACGTGATTTCTCATCCCAATTCAAGTATAACTAAGTTACTGCAAGACTGTTTAGCCAGTGAAAGTCCGCTAAACTTGAGAAAGAAAGGGAAAGTTGCGTCTTGGTTATTCTTTGACATATCAAAAGTCATGTTAGAAAAACGACACATTACATAAATAATGACACTTGCTCAAGCAACATCACATTAAAACTTGTTGTTAATGTCAAATATTACATTAAGCTGTAGCAAAAAAAAAATTAATGCGATTTTTTTCATGTAATTTTTCAGTTCAAGTACAGTACGTATACGTACTACTGTAATACGGTTTAGCCAGTGAAAGTCCACTAGACTGAGAAAAAAGTGAGAGTTACATATTAGAGGTGAACCATTTGACACACACCAAAAGCCAAGCTAATAAACGAAGCATTACATTTGTTGATATTGACATTCGCTAAGATAAGAAACATCACATTGAAAAAAAATGTTTATGATTTCAAATATTATTGTAAGCTGTAGAAAAAAGTTAATGTGACTTTTGAATCTAATCCACCCAGTTCAGGTGTACATGTACTGTGCACAGTTCATCTCACGTCGGTTAAGCAGAGTCAACATCCTCTGTTATTGAAAGTGTGGTAAAGGCTCCATGTGATATTTGTACCGAGAAAAAAAGTGAGAGAAAAAATAGCAACTTTTCTAAAATTTCTTACCTGAAAAAACCATACAAGTGAGAGTGATCCGGGAATTTGGGTAGTCTTGCAGGAATGTTGTGTTTTAGTGATGATTGTTGTGGAGCGAAGATCGTTTGAACTGTCCGAACAAAGGGCAAAACATCCCACAAAACGCAGACGTATTAAAGTTAGTTATTGGCGCCAGTTATGAACTAACCTCCCACTCGTCCCTCGTTTGAGGGGGAAACGCTCTGCTCACCTGGCGTTGCTCGTTCTACCTGAGTTCGGACGAGTTCAAATCTCACCTGGAGGTGGGATGGTGTTTTCAGTGAGAACTTTAACCCTTTGGAAGAGTTCATTGTTTGAGCGTGGAAGATTGGTGGATTATTAAAGGAAGAAATAAGAAGCAAGCACCTGTTGCGCCAAGCAGCTGACATCTCTAAAGAGAAAACACGTAGGGTGCATAATGATGATGGTGTAGCAAAGGTATCTCTCTTTAGATGTCAGTGGGGAAATTCATTTCTAAAACTGATACAACCCAGCTTAGTAATTCAAGTCACCGGAAATGTCGATTGTCTCCATTATAATTCGTCATCGATCAACTGCTGCTACCTAAAGTTATCACCGGTCCTAAAACACATACAATACTTTTGATTTGATGTAGTTTTTTTTACTCCACAAAGTGCGCTATAGAACATTCGCATAAATAAACAATAAGATAAAAAGTAGGTCACTTTTTTTAATAAAGAGTAGCGTTAAATGACTCAGGTATTCACAGAAATATAATTATAAAGTCAAATTTCAACTATTTTATAAATAGTTCACCTTCAAAAATTCTTAATTGAAAGCGGTTGACGTCTTACGTATACAACAAACGTTAAATCCTTATTATAAACCTACTACAGTGAAATCCGGTACAATTACGATCACTTTGGCACGAGTTCTTTTTGGTAACAATAACCGGCTGATATTAAGCAATTGATAAAAATACATTAAACAGTGTGTTGGGATTAACTGATTAATGTATTTTGATGTAACTGATTATGATAACAATAGCCGATTGATTATAATGACCGGATTCTACAGTATATGTTTTACGTCCATAACTAAACCTACAAAACGTTCATGAAAACACACTACAGTACATTTAGACTGAAGAAAAAACGCATTAGCACAGTATATTTCAATGGATGCTGCAACAAGCTTTTCTTTTAATCACATCCTAATCGCAGTTGAGATTATCTCAACCGCGATGACGTTCAGATAATCTCAAAATATAATGTGTTTTCATTAAAGAAATTCTACCATTTTTCATTCACAAGTGTCAGTAGTAGCTACAGTACGTTGATTTACAATTGAATGTCTGATTATAAAACTTCCTTTTGATAACCTATAATTTGTCAATTTGTCAACTCGTGTTCCGTCCGACACACGCATAGGTTGTTTCTGTTTGTTTTTTGTTTTTTTTACATCTTTCGGCTATCTCGTATGTAATCATTATTAATAATAGGCAGAAAAATGAGGTACAGTAATGAGTAATGTAGAAAAACATTGAATGTATGATTAACTGCAAAATCTCCAAAGTACTGTACTGTATGTTCTAATAAAAATTTTAAGTTCAGATAAAAAACTGAAATAAATGCATACATCATTTTGCTATATGTATAATCTTTAGCAAATTCAGTGCAATTTACTCAATTCCCAAAACAATTTCAATCCAACTATAATAAAAAGTTTTGAGTTAGACCTACAAAACACAAATATTGGCACCAAATTAGGTTCAACATTTAGCACTTCTTCCAATAGTCCAAACAAACATCTTTAGCACACAGCACACAATAGCACACATAGCACACAATATTAAAGCCTCGATTTATGCAATTAATTTGGAACGAGATAAATCGTCCAAAATGCTCGTTATATGCGTATTTCGCTATTACATGATTTTATATTAAGGTAGTGCACAAGTTAGTAGCAGAAGGGTAAAGATCAATTGTCTCTTAATACCGACTATTCATGTACACTATTTGATTTTAAATTAATACTAAATATCACCTGGCCTTCATTCATTCGCGTTGATAGTCATTTTAACTACTTATTCATTTTTTAGTTGATATGGTGATGATGTTTTTATATCATGTAATAAAGAATAAGTACTTTACTAGCAACGTTAAAAGGGGATTTTAGAGATTTAACATTACGTCTACCGAAGAAACAAAGACGCACAAAAATTGCAGACATGTGAGAAAGTTCTCGCCTGTTTCTCAATCTGTTGTTTTTTTTTTGAAGGTTAGAATTTCGTAAGTCACGAAAAAGTTATTCATTTTGCAATGAAGAACGAGGCAAAAAGTTCATTTTTGCATAATCATTCTGTTGGTGGAGTTTTCAGAAATATTCCATTGTTATGCACTTCACTTTTTATCTTCAAAGCATATTATCTCAAACGAAATCAAGAAAATAAATGTTTGATAATTTGTCCGTTGAGATAAACAATTTATAAAACCATAAAAACGAAGTGCTGTTAAGAAAATCCAATTAAGAAAAATTGTTTTATCTCGTGAATTACGGTACAATGAGGACTCGTGGTTTTAAACTTCCGACATACTGACAACGGAGAAATGAAGACGAATATGATTAATCTCATCAACTAAAGAATTCACGTAACGGAAAAGAAACAAAAAACTGTTTTGTTGCAATCACATTACGTTTCCCAATCTCTACCTATTACGAAGTCGAGGATTAAAAAATCATTTTTACACGTGACGTGTATATTAACAGATAAGACACCTACTTCTGATTAATATATTGTGCAAAAACAAAGAATTTCTTTTTTCAATTATTAATAAGTGTTGGTAATAAACGATTAGTTTATTTAGTACTTATATACTACACATCGGTCACTATCATGGTGCGAGACTTGAGATTTTAGCTAACCTGAATCAGTGTATGAAATAGAAACCAGTTTAGGTTGGTTAAAAAAACAGATTTTATCATTGTGGTTTTTATCATATAACCTAAATCGGTGTCCATGGGTATAGTTAGTTACCAGTTTAGGTTAGTTAAAAACAAAAAATGTTACCACTAATCATGTTTGTTTGCTTTAACTAACTTAAAATAGTATCTATACTCAGACATGTGCACCCGGATACCAATGGCTGTTGCTTAATACACAAGTACCGCTTATTTTTAACCGACTTCAAAAAAAAGGTGGTTAACAATTCGATGTTTATGTATTTTTTTATGTATTTATTACTCAGGACCTGCTGGTCCGACTGGGACTAAACTTTGGTGATTGAAACACTCGAAATTCCTCTCCGGTGTTCCCACAAAATTCAGAAACGCTTTTGTCAAAAGGGAACGCCGTAATCGAGACATAACCGTTTTGTCTTATTGGAGTCGGTGTTTCAATTGTTTATTCAATTGTATCTTGATTCTAAAACTTGACTTTTTAATTATCACGTCTTTTTTAATTACCACTCATCATAAAAAAAAAGAAATTATAAAGAGATGATTAAAACAAAGTCTATCATTATTACCAGCTCCTTACTAATTTAGTCTCATTTCACACATTTGCTTCAAAATTATTTGCTAACCTGGATTTATTTGCATAATTGTAGATGTAGGTCAATTGTTCGGTTAAGTTCATTGCTAATCCGAAAAGATTTTACACAGTTCGCCCACCTGTGGATATTTTCCGAGCAGTGTGCGAATTTCACGCCCTGTTGTCTTTTCCACCTGCTAAATCTTCTATCTCGGGATAAGTTTTGTTCCTTTCGAACAACAACGGTTTAATTGAATCGTCTCTCATGGTTGTGTGGACATCAGTTCACAAACAAGGAAATTGGTTTATGCCAATGGTGGAAAAAAACAACAAGAAATAAATAAAAAACAAACTACTAAAGCACAAGGCATTACAAGGCTTTTATAACGTCCGTGTAATCTTCTATTTTTTTTTATTAATAAATGCTCGCGAGAAGTTGAAACCTTTATAACTGTAACTAATGAAAACTTCGTTACGCTGCATTTTACTTCTTTATACTCATTGCAGATATTGAAAATAGCTTTATGTGTTAGCCAGTAGACGTAAATATTGTTCCAGATTAGCGAAAATGTATTTTCTTTTCAGATTTCTACTAAACATACTTCATGTTTTTACAAAGATAAAAGTAAAACCTAAAATAAGTTCATTGAAAAGTGGAGTAATAATTGGAATAGACTCTTATTGAAATAATATAAAAAATATTATAGTGCGTAACATAAAAAAATACTGTATATTAAATTTCTTATTACGCTGTTTGTGTCAGTGATTATGTGGTCAGTAACCTAATGTTAAAAATCTGTAAACATTGACTTCATCACTTGCTTTTTGATAAAGATTACAATCACAGAAAAGATTTATATTATTAGGATTTTGACAAATTGCTCTCTGACATAATCTATCTATATAAAATTGAAGTGTGCTCCTCTTCTTGCTCCTTGTCAGCTATAGCGCTTCACACCGAGTGTGAAAATGCCGAAACTTGTACCGAAATCAATATTCTAACTAACAAATATTGCAAATAAGTTAAAACAGTAAATGATAACAAATATTGCAAAGCAACATGAGTTAAACAATGAATTGCGTCATGAATACAAAAAAAACCCTCTTCCGTAATTTTTGACAGGTTATTTACTAATGCAAAAATATTTTTAATAATCACAAAAGCAAATGGCGTAATATCTCCAACTATATGATTTTATAGTCACTTAGGCTACAATACATAATTAGTTTTGTGTTTCATAAAGTCATAGTAAAATGCACTACACGACTAGAAGAATAAAAATCGCTATCAGTTAGTAATGGAACTAATTTCATATTCATTGATAAAAATGATTTTTTTTTAGTAGATTTTTTTTTTCAAACTATATCAATAAGAACTTCTCACCTTAGAGAAGAGCGGAAACCAAAGTATTATAATAATAACAGGATCAACTAATAAAAAACGCACAACACATTAATAACATAAAATATAATCCAAGTAGAACTGAATAGGCTCTCAAATGTCTAGGTTCTCAAATGTCTTCTCTCAAAAGTGGGAAATTTTATAAACCATTGTTAAGCATACAATCGACACAAATCTATATTTAATAACATTTTATCCACTTTGATTGATGTACAATCAGTTAATAGTCTGTATTTTATGAACCACTACACTATTGAAACAAAAATTTCAGTAAATAGAATAAAATTAAATTTGATAAGCAACATTATGTATTCATTTATGTTCCTGGATTTTGTACTGTCTCATTCATATAAGTCGTCAAGTAGAGAAATGTTTTAGACTAATATTTTTCGCCAGCTAGCATATTCCAATCATGCTTCCAGGCTTTTCGCGCACCCTGTATAATATACAGAATCCACAGGTGCACAAGAAATTTCGATTGCATCCCTTATATGTCTTCCAGTTCTTAATAAATGCATGTTAATTAATAAATGTTAGCAATTACTACTACAAGAGTTGTCGACCCGAGCAGGAAGTAGTTTCACTCAGTTATGCGTTACTGTTTGACACCCTACCATATTTAGTGGTTATATAACCACTCTTTCTTTTCTTTAGAGGACTCACTTGAAAGTTCAGTCAACTAAAGAACTTTTCAGTGATTTACAATTATTAGTGTAAACTTTCTCTTAAATACCACTAGTGGGATAGTTTGGAGGTTCCTATTTTTGATCGTATAAAATTATATTTTGATCTTAAAAGAACCATTTAAGGACTTCAGGCAACATAATGGTAAGCCACATTTTGTTGATTGTTCAGGAGAGCCTTTTTTTCTGGTGAGAAACTCCATAGAGTAACTATTCTAAGCAACAAGATGATTCTCTATATTAAGCTTTCATTTTATGGAAAATCCAGGAAGTGGTAAAGTAACAAGCTAAAAACAGCACTGAGGAACAGTTTGATGTAAAAATGTCATTTTTTAAAAACAAAAAGTGTGGCATACTATTATGCTGCTCGAAGCCCTTCAATTAGTGACGTGTACCATAATTTTCAACATGTGCTAAATTTTAACATCTACTTTATATATTTAGAAAGTTAAGAAGGAGAAGAAACTTAAGAAGTTTATTAAGAAATAAGTTTTGTAAATAGTATAGTCAAATTTCAACTACAGATGCTACGCATCAAAACAAAGCAAACAACCCACAAAAACATGGGTCCATGCTTTCCTTCTGAGATACTACAAGGTGAAGTCATTGCAAACGTAATTGCATAAGCTTATTGTCTAATCGCTGTAAGTATGTAAATAAGTATGCATGGATCCATGTTCATGTGGACGTTTTGTTTGTTTTTAATGCATAACATTTGAGGTTAAAATTTGACTAGACTTTTCAGGAACACCCTGTATATCATGTCGCTGAACCTTTATGGGTACAACAATGACACAGCATAGAGAACATAACATGCGTACAGAAGTGTGCACGTCTAGTCACCTGAACGCATAGCACAACTTCACACAGTAAACTTCCTCGTATTTGTTTTCTTATTACAAGCTAGATAAATCGTAAAATTATAAATAAAAAAATATACCTCTTCGCAATTCACAAAGTTCGGTGGTTAGTTTTTCCGAAATTTCAGAATGATTCTTCAACTCGTCGATATCGCATCAGCTACCAATGCAATATCAAGGCCGCAATTTTCTTTTGATCACCTCATCGTGGGCGGACTTGAAACTAGAAACAATCTTTTGCCTCTCAACGTTGCCGAATAACTGAAGATTAATGATCAGTGTTCAGGATTAGAAGTGCACGTAGGCGGGGTGACATGCTTGGCCTCAGCGGACTATCTGGGCATCTTAACATCAACCGTGACCTTACTCTGGTTTAAGTTGTAGAATTTTTCTTCAACCTGATCAGTTTTGTTTTTCTCTGTACGGCATTCAAATTCGTTTCTCATTCAAGGAAACTCGTCGACACTAATGATAATTTGAACGAAGCATTTTAGTTTAATCACCAAAAAAATGATTAAGCCGATTAGAGTCGCCATAAATTTGTACAGTACATGTACTCGTTCTATATCGGTCTGTTTTTATAATAAATATTATAGTTGCATAGACTCGTCTAACGGTTTGTGTTTTATCAGCTAACCTAAATGAATTCATTTCAGTTCAAACAGCACTTCATAATTCAAATTACATTATATCAGAAAACGAAATTTACAACAGTTGTCACACTGAAAATGGATGTTGGACAGATTTGGGGGTTTGTTATGGCAATCTTGTTCAACTCGCACTTGATGCTATGAAAGTCTTCTGAAAAGCTTCCAGGAACTTGAATGATTTGATTAAACTTGAATGTATTGATTTATTTAACTAATGTTAGTAAAAACAACGACAATCAACCAAATTGAAACGATATTTGCGTATTATTATTGCATATGGCAATACGATATTTTCAATGATTCGAACTTTTGTCAATAATCATTATCCCTGATGTTAAGTGAACAACTAAGAACGGTTCCTCAATACGTGTTTCTACGACAGAAAAATCGAATTACGACTATCTGTAACTTTACGCTGAAGTTAGGACCAACCACCGGAGTTTTGTTTACACTGGGGTTTTAAGAATGAATTACAAAGAAGATTGAGAGAACTCATGTCGTCCTGATTAGGTTGTTTGTTTTGACTAGGGAGCGAGATGGCAGGAGTCGTGGGGATATGATGGGGAAATTTAAATCTACGGTTTATGGCTAATTAATGCAAACCTTTTATGTAATACGTGTCTCCAAACAAATGTCAGAATTATTCTGACGCACTTTGATTTGAAAGTCTGTTATGCTAAAACTTTTTGTACAATTGATTACCACAAAACTATAGTGTCACTATTACATTTAATTAACACTAACTTTATTGCATCGTCAGGTTTTTTGCTTTGACAACGTGGTTAACAGTAATCGTGTGTTTAATCTTCTGTTTGCACGTTAAGTAACGCAACAATACAATTTAGCCCTGAAACCCCATGGTAATTTTGTTGTAAACGACTGTAAACAAAGTTACATCATCGCTGTACATCATCGTATGTTCACCGCTGTACATCATCATGTGCAAGTGCACGAACATTTCAAACATAGTGCACCAGAATATTTCTGGCATTTGTTCGAGAACGTCGGTTTGAATTTCTCTCCTACCAGGAGTGTTCAAATGAAAAGGTGCCGAGAGCCGTAAAAAGTTTATTTCAACATAAAATTACACATATTCTACATTATTTTGTAGACACAGACAAATATTCCATTGTGATATTAAGTAAGGGATACCGCTTTGGAAGAATTCTTGGACTTGTGATCAGAGTGTTACCCCATATTTGAAATCGTCATCCGCGGCAAAGCTGCGATCAAAGATGCTGCAATCGCAATAAGCAAAGATCCTCTCTAATCGATGATTAAAAAACATGATTTTTCCAGTAGATGTTTGAACCAAAGATTTCTTTGGGGGGGGGTGAGTTTTCATGTTTCCTATGCATACTGTTTCATTTCGATTTTTGGTCCGCTTAAGAAATCTCTGATGAGTAATTGTAGTGTCTTACAATGCGATCTCAGAACCCAGGAATTTTTCAAAAACGGTACCCCTTAATAAATATCACAATGGAGTATGTGTCTACAAAAGTATGTTGAGTATGTGTAATTTTATGCTGAAATAAAAATTTTATGACCTTCGGCACATTTTCATTTGAACGCCCCTAACATTTCCGATTTAGAAGGGGGAAAAACAGAAACGAAGGAAATTATACGGGAGGTTGTCTTGATTATGTTACAACGTTTAAGGGTATGTAGATTGGACCAAAAGGTCGTGTGATTATATGAAGTATGAACACAAGTCCGCAAACGTTTGTTTGCGAGTTAGACCGTAGTTTGGCCCATTAATTATTTAGGCCGATTTTTATTCACGAGTATTGGTAGTTGTATTCACGAGTTGTTGATACCACATCTGCATTATTATAACCAATAGACTAACTACGGTTTATAACTTGCAAACCGAGCGTTTGCGGACATAGTTAATCTGGCCTTTTTTTTCCTTTTCTTTTTTTTTGTTTGATTTGGCAACATTGATTTTGGTGCACTCTATATAACCTCAAATGTTGTAACAATTCAAGACAACATCATGTGTAACTTTAGTAAATAGGTGGCAAATGTAAAGAGAGTTCACAATTATTCGCAAATAACACTACCTGTACCACTGAGTTAGTAATGATGATAGTGATTTCGTAGTGGTGAAACTCGCTTTTTATATAGCTCCCAGTACAAATCTACAGAAATTTCATATACAAAAATCATTTTTTTGTTCGACGTAGAAGTCATAATCGTGATTTGATAGAGTAATCGTGATTTGATAGAGCATGCTTAGCGTGATTAAATGAAGTGCCATCCGATTCGATTGAAAGCTACAGAATTATGTGTTACACAACGCTTATCGTGGTTGATCATAAATGTTTGGCAAGTTTATTCCTAAAAGCATATTGTCGGCTTGAATACGAATTCATACTCATGTCTGTATATTGGGTCAGATTTATTTTTAATATCCCTTGTGAACAGTCAACAACAATGACCCGAAATTATATGATATGACAATAGCACTCTAATACAACGATGTCACTGAAATCATGACATAAATGGAGTCATAAAATTTATTCTCTTATTGGTTGGTGTTCAAAGAAAATACCAATAAAAACATTGAACCTCGATCAACGACAGTATTTTATGGTCATGGGCAAGATCAACAAAACTTTGCATTTCTGTTTTCTGGTCTGTTGTTAAATCATCTCAGCTTTAAAGTTAAACGTTGTAAGATTTGTGCACCGATAGAGATGAACATTTGTATTCATAGTTTTCCAAAAGAATTGGTTGTCAAACAAATTTGTAAAGAATTGCTGTTTAATTCGTTATAATTCGTTTGACTGCTGCAGAGTGATCATAAAGTTCTTGTGCAGTTTTAAATTTATATTCCGGTCTATATATAATAAAATCAATCTGTGAAAAATGTAAAAATTTAATTCAGTGCAGTTTAGTATGTAGCCTACGAAAAATTATATATGTATTCGTTATTTATGTGAATACATATATATGTATTCATTATATATGTATTCATTATTTCATAAATTAATATTCCGTATATTTTGCAGCAGTAGGGTTGACCATTGACGTGTGTAAAGGTCTCCTGGCACGCTATTTTATGTATGGCAACTGGGGCAATTTGTTGTAACGTTAGCTACTTCCCCAACCAATGAAAACTGGTTGGCGAGGAGGTGACATCAATGTTGTCCATAAATTGCTCTAGTTGCCATACAAAAATCGCGTCGGTCAGGAGGTTCACACTACAAAAAGAATGAACGATCCCAAGAATAATGTATCTAAATCTGATTCTTTCACTTGCCCTTTCTGCGGATTGATTTTATCACTCAGAACGGAAGTTATGAAAATTTAAAACTGCACAAGGACTTTATAATTAGATTAGGAAACGAATCCTTGCATATTAGGAAACGAAAACATCTCGAATGAGGAAATGGATAAACACCACTCGATCACAATTAATTAAAAAACAAAAACTGCTTTGTAATCAGGCACGTTTCATCGGATTCTGGATGATGCGGAAAGCTTGTAGTAAAACTTTCAAGATCATTTCTAATGATCAGCTTTAAGTCCCGTTTCCGAATTTCATGCACCATCAACGATGTGTTCCTCATTTCACAAAAGCCCTTAGTACTTCGTGTCTCCGAAAACTTGCCACTTGACCGATGAGAAAAATCGAAGCTTTTTTGTAAAGTCATCCCATCTAAAGAGCACGTTTCTCTTATACATGTCTATGACCATGAAGTGTTTAGACTCGTTTTTATTTCTTCACCCTTAACAGTCAAGGTCAACGTGTAACATCCGTATTCGTATCAAAACGTTCTTCACCTATACGAATGGTTATTCAAAATTAACCACACAATTTATAACGTACAGTAGTTACGTACATTACATGCATCCAGTTACATACAAAACATAGTTACGTAGTTAAAACTGCACTAAGATTTTAATACACGAATTCGATAATTACCGTAAACACTCGTGTAAAAATAAATTTTTTGAGAAATTGTTTTCAAGCTTAATTTATGGAATCTACTATTATACATGGACACTACTACCATAGACTAAAGAGTTAGAATTCTTTAGTCTATGTTACTACTTTTGAGGGACTTTAATTCATATATCAGTTTGAGTCCAGAATTTAATCAGCGGAAGTTGATGTATTATAATTGACTAGCTGTTCAAGATGTTCTTTACACAGGATGTTAAAGAAATGAAGAACCCCTCATAACTGTACAAGTAGAACTATATTTGTGCGATATTACATTAATATCTACTCCACATGAATGCTACTATACGTGTATGACGTACTTTATCTAAGGCTGCAAGAAAGTGTAGGTTAATTTTTACATTCTATATTTGAAAAAACATTTTTTGGCCAAATATCGTACATGTCAAATAGTATATGAAATTAAACGGTAACTATCTAAGGTAATAAAAATACAGCATATTCTTTGTTTATTCCAAGTGTAAACAACCGAATATTATAAACTAGAGGAACTCCTAAAGATTATAATTTCACCACTATCGTCTTTTTAAAAAATGCAAAAGAAACTGCGTTATCAACCTAGAATAATCAAAAAGAATAATAAAAAGAATGATCGTCTCCATGAAAACTTTATTTGTGATTGTAAAACTCCCCAAGCAAAATTGTCTGCTTTGTTTTTGCTCGAGTCTCGCCCATTGTAAAGCTGGCCGTGACATTGAGATAGGAACAGAATGAAAACGGTATAATCAGTTATATTTGATTTTACCAGGTCAACTTAAATGGTTCTTTGATTGTGTTCTACATAACAGGAGTTCCATAACAAAAATTGCCATTATTTAATTGGTCACCAATTGCCGCCAATTCAGTGCTGAGAACCTTTTTGCAGGACATTCAGATCCCAAGACTCGTGGACACAATTAACATGATTTTTTGTTTCCCTTTTTTTTTTTCAATATGAAGTGCGGTCAACGAACATGTAATTTTAGAGTCAAATTCACCTTACAACAAAGAAATGTAAATTTTGTATTTTTTTTTGTACTTTATACAACTCCATGTGAAGTCAAAAAGTGTATTTAGAGGCGCGTGGAAGAGGAGTGGTTGTTAATCAACTAACCGTGAACCGGTTGACTGTAAAAATTTCAAGTTTCTAGAATTTTTTTTTTCATCTTCACTAAGTTGGCTTTTTTTTTCGTACAAAGTCAAGTGTAGTTCCTTGTTTTATTATATATTTTTTTCCGTCCATTTTAGCTCGAGGTTAGGTTTATGGAAGAAAATGAACATGTTTTTGAAGTTTACTGATTCAGCCCTCGAGTGGTGTTTGAAATTTTTCTGTATTAATACGTAACCGCAAACAATTTAGCAAACTTTTCGTTTCATCTTCATAACCTCTTGACAATAATCGTTTTTTAGAAATTGTTGAAAACTAACAATCCTATGCAGCTATTGCACTAGCAAAATTACTTTTAAAAGACACGATAACATGTTGTCTTATTTTATAACATTGATCAAAGCATTATTGCAAAGTATCGAGAGATAACGATGAGATTATAGATAAATATCAATATGACTCCATAGGGTCAAAATTTCTCTTGCCTAACTTAGAAATGCATTTTAGAAATGCATAGAAATGCATTCAAAACTTCACTGCAATTTCTTAAGTCCTCCTGGACACATGCAATTTTAGGTATGGTAACTCGGGCAATTTGTTGACACCTGAGACGTTAGCTTCTTCCCCAACCAATAAAAACGAGTTAAACAAAAAATAACGTCAAGCTGTCCACAAATTGCTCGAGTTGTCATAGCTAAAATTGCGTGTCAAGAGGTTTTTAAACATATAGGTACTTCACAGACTTTTTTCAAAAAAAAAAATCATAAGCTGGCATTTGACATCAATTTTATTTGTTTCCTTATTTGGACATCATTCCATATCCCTAATATGAATTTCCCATTGTTGGCATTTCTCATAGCACTCTCATAGCATAGCTCTCTCATAGCATTTCTCTTAAAGAGAATTGGCGAAATCGCTTTTTTGATAAATCACTACTCGTACAGTTACGAATAATGACTTCAATTATGGTATTTATGTTGCTATAATTTCAATGTTAACCTTTTAACAAAAGTATGTTTTAGCTTCGAACAACCGCATGAATTTTATTCGTTATATATGATGACTTCGAACAACTTGATGTTTATGTAAATAGGTAGTGGTAAAACTGAATACTTTGGGGAAAAACTAGCTTAAAACAGTTTTAGGTTTTTCTATTTTTAATTCAGGTTATTTTATAGTTGTTTTTAAGTAAAGCTAGTACAACTATGTAACAGCAAATGTATAAAATCAGGCATTCTATAGAATGCTAACCCTTTGGATGCCAATTTCCAACAGCTCGAAGACGCAATTTGGATTTTTCATTTGATTAGTTATATTATGATTTTGATTCACTATTTCCCAATCACATTTTGTATAAAAAAAAATCTTGATATAAATAATTTGAAATGAACCCTAGTTTAGGCAATGTATGAAATTAGCATTGGAGTAGTTACGTTATGCATGAATTTAGGTTCAGTTAATATTTTTTTAGAGAAAATGTTAACCAACCTAAACTAACATTAACTAGCCTAAAAAGTTGCACACAAGGTATACACCATTTGCCGAAGCGATTCTAAACATTGACAGTAACATATGTATTTTTCTAACTTTTTAAATTAATTTGTCAATCGGATTATAATTGCCATTTGGTTCGGGGTTTTAGTTTTAATACATGAGATTGAAAGCAATTATTGTGTGTGTGTGTGGTTTGAGTTTTTTAATGTCATTTATGTAGGTTGCTTTACCAATTTAGTAAGCTGACGTGTACTAGATTTCCCCATTGCCCGCCTTATAAACAAACTACTTAATAAGTTGTTTCGCAGATGAATTGTTTTGCACATCTGCAACTTCAACCGATTAAGGACAATGCCGTGCATTGGCGGTCAACTGAAAAATAATATCTTAATAATCATAATAAAGACTACGAACATTTTTTTTGTAGTAATTATATTGGTAGTAAAAATGTCACGCTAATTTTAATGAACGCTGCCATTGAACTGAAGATAAAAAAAAATTATCACATTTAAAAGCTATTATTATTTTCCAGGATTAGCATGCATAGTGAAACAAATTAAGGCAAGGATGTACAATAAAGTTCGAACTTTTTTAAAAATTATCTCCTTAAAAAAAGGTTACCTTGAAAAACTGTCTGAAATTTATTGTGTAACCGATATTAACTGATTAGATACTTCATATACTACATATAGTAAAACCCATTTAATGTTGTTGTTTGTCAAGGAAACATAAGAGTCTAAAAAACGTCTTAAGTGGGATAGATTTTAAAAAATGTAATTATGAATCTCTAAATAATTTCTGCTACTTTCTGATCAGCTGAGAGAGCCAGTTGTGGCGCTAGTGGTTTGGCGTATTATTATTTTTAACTAGCCTAAACTACTACTACTATGGATAAATTGCAGAAAATAAAGTCAATGATAAAAAAATCAAAAACCAGACAAAAAAAAAGTCAAAGACGTCAAAAATACAAGGAAAAATTCAAAACGAAAAAGTCATAAAAATAAAAGGACAAAAAGTCAAACATTATTTTTTGACGTCTTTTTTTCTTATTCTTGTTCTTGTTTTTTGCTTTTGTTCCTTTGACTTTTTTTTGCCTATAATCCATAGATATTAGTATTTAATGATTAATAATAACCTAAACTGGTAACTATATCCATAGTGACAATAATATAATATATTATAGTTTAGATTAGTTAAATACACTAATACGCCAAGTCACTTACAAGCGGCTCTCAGCTAAAACCAGAAAGTACCAATTTATTTTTAAAAATAATCAAGAAATTACCAGTTAATCAAATCTGAATAAAACATTGATTTTGACATTTTTTTTAAAAATTGTAAAGTTTGAATTTTCGGCTAGCTGAAAAAAAAAATTAAGTTATAGGTTTGTTTTGACCGTTTGACCTAATGATTATTATTTGTTGTGGAAAAGAATGTCACAGTAGGGATGTTTCGAACCTCTCCTTGTTCCTGTGTAAAAATTCTTATACATCGATAATTGATGTTTCGTTGCTTCTAGCTATGAGCTCAACGACTCGGTCGTAAATCACAGAAACAAAACTACGGAAACCATGTTGCAAAAGAATCGTTGTTGAGTGTGTTACATATTTTAAACAGACTAAATGACCCAAAAATCTAGCGTAAACAAACATAACAAATTATTGCAAGCAACAATAAAAGAAAAGAGTTGGATGCAATCCATTAGCATGCATGAAAAAGTTTAGGAAATCCTGGTCATAGGCGTACTATAAAACTGGAAAAAAGGATAGGATGTGCAGTGAATTCTAATTTTACTATAAACACAAAATGGAACATAGTTCACACCTGCGTATCTCATAGACTATCTGAAATTCTACGAGTTGATCACAAAATATCCTATTAAAAAAATGGTTGAATTTTATTGGTTAACTGCTGTATTATACTAGTTGAATCATGTTCGAGTTCCACTTCAGCCTCACTAACGTTTTAAAATAACAAATTTACTGTAAACAAACTGTTTTTGGTCAACTTTAATTATCAAAGTGCAGCATTAATTATTCATTCATGTTATTAAACGGTTAAAATCAGGTTAGTTCAACGACGTGTTTTTTATTAGTTATTTTGAAGCCACACACAAAAAAACAAAATATTAATAAAAAAATCTTACCTATTTTGGATACAGTACTTCATGATCTCACAACTCGTTAGTCACGTCACTATCATAAACGTACTCATCAGTTACTCAAGTTTAGGTTAAATTTTGCAAAATATATCGAAAATAAACAGAAGCCATTTACAGACCACCACCTCAAATTCGAAAATCAGTTATCCAAAATGGATTCTTCACAGCCAGATCTAATCTGCCACTACTGTTTTAGTAGTGTCTCGGTCAGTTGTTTACAAGTTTTTTTATAAAACATTTATTCAATAAATAAAGCATTAAAACATCTGAGGTTAAAATGAAACATCTGAGGTTTTTAATGAGGTAGTACATCAATTCCTGTTTTTCCGCATTGGTTATCAAACTTTTACTTAATGATTCCGGATTTGAGATTTCAAACCTGTACTACCGTTCGACACGTAATCAATGTCAAGGTTAAGTGCTAAGGAATTTTAATGGATCTACGTTTCCCAACCTTATATTGCTACAAATAAAAAGGTGGTTCCCGGAAAAGAAATTTCGTATCACTGCTTTAAGGTTTATTTTCCAAAAATTATAGGACTCTACAATCCATCTATACCGATAATGAAAACCGTATAAAGAACAAAATATTAGTAGGCCTACTTTTTTTTTTGTGTGCAGTTATATATGATCAAAATTACGTAAGTTTCACAAAAAGTGTGGTTACCTGTCTACGTACAATACAGTATACAGTGAAATCCGGTTATTATAATCACGGATAATGTTATCAATCGGCTCTATTGTTATCATAATCAGTCGGTTCCAACACTGTGTTTAATGTATTTTTATCAATTGTTTAATTTTATCAGAAGGTTATTGTTATAAAAAAGTGGTTCCAAAGTGACCACAATAACCGGATTCACTTTATTAACTAGTTAATGCAGTACTTTACTTTCAATGTTTATAACGCAGTTATTTGTTGGTTTACTTCATTTGTTTAGCATGGACTCCTATAGTTTCATTTCATTCAATTGACTCAAAATTTGGAATGTCGACTCCATTTATCGTATTTTAAGTTTAGGCTATCAATGTGACTTTTTATTATGAAGCCAACAAATCCGTCCTTGTGACACCCCTCACCCAATTCATGCGTTTTTGTTATGTTTACATAGGCGTTATTTAGGAAGGGAGTTTGTTAACAATGAATTGAGAAGAGGGTTTATTGTTTACACCTGTGCGTTGTTGTTTGTGTGTTATGTATTTGATGAAGGCACTAGCACTGTACATAAAATACACTACATGAGGGACACTCATGTTTATTATGGGAAAGCCGAGAACCTCTACCAGTTAATTATAAAAATGATAAAAAATTACCAAAGAAAAACATCAGTTGTATTGTAGGAGCATTGTTACAAATCGCATATAAGGAACTCGTATTAATCGAGGCCTGTTTTAATTTACGTTTAGTCATATTTTTAGGTAGGTATCAAAAAATTGAAAAAATATATCGATTAAAAGCATTTTGTAAAGTACCGATAGTTTAACTTCAACACATAGTCTTGCTCGATACAGAAAGGTTTCATACTGTATAAGCTCTAATATTACTGAATTAAACCGGAAAAGAGTTTTAAGTTTGCTTATTCGACATTTAAAAGCATTAAAATTCGAAAATTCGCACGGCCTGGATTTTCATATTTTTGCTCCTTCCATTCTAATGCAAATCAGAACAATTATTAAAGCTTTAATTACGAATAAACAATGGCGCATAATAGTTTTTAGAGAGATACACTGACTGACACTATGTACTTTTAGCAGACGAATTACTAAGCGCATTTTAAACGGGAAATCTCTTAATGTTTAGAGGCCACCTGTCACACGCAATGTTTCAGGCATGGCAAGTCGATCAATTCGTGGACAACTGTGACAACAGCAATTTGCCCAACCAATGAAAACTGGCTGGCAAAAAGTTGACGTCACAGTTGTGTACAAATTGCTCAACTTGCCAATCCAAAATTTGCGTGTCAGGCGACCTATCATTACATTATCTTTGAGGTAGCAATCGGACCAAACTATTTTTACGTCATAATGTACCGTAACTAGATATGAACCCAACAATCCTATTTCGTAAGTAACATTATCTTCATTAGATTTCATTTCTATTCAAGTGCGGAACAAAAAAAAGTCGCACATTTTTCGGTTTAATTTGCCCAGCTCATTACATCGTAGTAATGAGCGTGTAGCGTGAGCATTACAATGTACAGTGTGTTAAAATTGAGCTAATCGACGAAATTCAGAACGAGGTCATTTCGTACCACCTATGTAACACCAGTAACCCATACAGCATCTTATCTAACTGGAATTACGAGGCAATAGATCACATCATTATACTCTACACTCTACAGTATATCATTACCTCCCACACAGTTTTCCAAATATTTAGCACATAATGTTGCTGTTCTAGGTAGTATATCATGTCAAATAAAAGTTACTAACAATCTTATCAAATTTTGTTAGTGCCCACTGGAACCAGACACCCGGTATACACGCCGAGCATATTACGGAAAAGCCAATTTTGAGCTTTTTTATGGCATAAATAAAATCGAAATTACTCATTGTTTTATTTATAACCTATTTCTCAATGACAAGAATTTTTGTTGCTGGAATTAAATAATATTAAAATTTTTGCTTAAATTTACTTATGGATAATAGAAGCTTAATAATACGGACGTGATTTAATTTTTCTTTACTTTTGTTATTCCTATTCCAGGTAAATCTATCTGATCCACAGACAAATCTTACGTGAATCGTATAAATCACTCAAAATTTACGAGTTGTTACGAGTTAGTTTATTACAAACAAAGATCGGTATACTACTAAAATATATTAATTTCATATTTAACGAAAAGAGAATCGAATAATAAGCAGCTACCATTATATGGCAGCTAAAATAAAATTGATATACATACCGGTATAACATATAATGAATAACATGAAACGGTACATGTATATTAAATAACAGCCACTACCACGCATGGAGTTAGTTGTAGTTGTTGTTTTAACATAAACTTGTGTATATGGGTATATATACCAGGTACTTTCCGGTTATAGCGAGGCCCGTCTGATGTTGCTATTTGCTCGTACTTGGTTATGGGTCTATTTTGCAGGTTAGGTTAAGAAAACAAAACAATATCATACATTTAATACGTTTCTTTGTTTTTCCTAACCTAACTTGTAAAATAAACCCATAAGAAAATAGCAACATCAGACGGGCCTCGCTATAACCGGAACGTACCGATACCAGTTTCAGTTAAAAAAAAATAAACAACGACCAAATTTATCATTAAACATAAAATTAATAGCCTACATTTTTGTTTTTATTTAACTTAAAACTACAAGTACCGGTAGTTATTTCTATACGAATAGATATATGACGACCACATATCGGTGGAAGTTGTTAATACATAAGTACCTATAAAATTATCACTCCATTATAATATATAATATGTACCCAAAACGTTGCATAAGTTAATTTACATTATACAATGTTTTTGAAATATTATGTATAAAATACGAGTAGACAAATTTCTATATATTTCGGTTTAAGTTATCGAATTCTCAATTGCAAAATAGTCTTCGAGTTACTCAAAGATTAAAATCGGTTATACTGTATAAACGTCACTATAATTGACTACGATACCCCGTGTTGTAGCACGGGTGCTAGTTATTTTATATAGCAATAATAAACCCCATTTTGAGTTCTAAGTGAAATTCAACGACAAGTGTTCCATATTGTTACACAGTATAGAAAAATAATAAACATCCAGACTGCAATAAAACAAGAATCGTATACAATGTATATATGCCATTTAGTAAACTTAACGCATAGCATGATGATTTTTGTCAAAAAAATCCGTATTATAGTAAAATGTTTTGACCTACCAAAGGTGGCAGGGGCTGGTGTCTTGAGTGTAATGCTTACAGTACTGCAGTACGAAGCCACAGCAGCCATAACAACAAAACTGTGCCTGTGGGGCTGCCTTGACACTGAGAACTGCTGGCTGAGAGAGATCCTGTCCTTTACGTTGTTGCTGTTGCACCTGTCTGAACTTGGGATTAACACAAACTGGGTGATTCCCGTTTTCTTACCCTGGTCACGTGACGCTAGGAAAAGGTGCCAAAGCTCGAATGGACGAAAAGTATATTACAGGAAGTGACGTGTGACCTTCGAATTTTTTTCTTAAATTTTGGGAGAGGGGAGGAGTAAGAAGAAGGAGGAAGGTGGTAATATAATCGTAGCAAAATATCCCAATCTAATCTGCTCTTCTAGGTTATTAGTGCGTTAAATTGCTTCAAAATGGTGTGTTTTTATTGCCGCTTAAAATCCTGACATTTTTGGGACTTATCATGGAAGGAAGATATCAAGGAAAATTTATATATTTCTACATATATATATAGAGGTCAATATGCGCATGTGCAAAAATCGTAAACGAAAAGATCATGCACCAGTTAGTTTAAAAGTGTAACGACTGGTAAAAATTGCTCAAACTTGTCTAACCATTAAATAGCAACATTGTGATTTTTATAGCGATGTAAGTCTAGTCTGCGAGCCTGTCTGTAGAATTTAGGTGAACATATTTCTCAAGTATCTTTACAGGTGGTTATTACTATTTAGATGGACAAAAAAGATAATAATTAAAACTGAAATCTAACCTTGAGCTTCAACTAAAATGAAGGAGAAAACGTCGAATTTTTCTGTAAATTAACTTTGAAAGAGAAAGAATTGAAGGAAATTTTTTATTTAGAATTTTATAAACAAATTAATCCGAATTATGTTTTTGAATACAACAGTTCTATTATCAATCTTATAACTATTATGTAACGCTACATTCTTATACATCTCTCGCTGTTTGACGTTAAAATTGAATATTTGTGACCCACCTGTATACTTGTTGCGTGATTTGCACCTTCGTCATGTCCGTTGACAGACATAGTTTGCATTAAACAAGCACAGCTTTGGTTGCAGAATCATTCTCTTGAACCTTTCCAGGTTAGCACAACCACTCCTCTTAAGAACACAACCTCAATAAGTCAATACTATTCTCCGCAAACTGATGGATGAACTACACAAAGTCGTTAAACACATCATTACAGTGTATAACGCCAAGAACATGCAAATACGTGCATCAAAACATACTTATTTACATTGGTTTTTTTTTCCTTCTCAGGTTCAGTTGGTTAAACATAACGTAAAGGCATCAAAATAAGCACAAAGGTGTTCCACATAACACAAAATCGCGCAACATACTGTATATGGACACATTACACATCATGTAACATAAAATCAGGTTCAGTTTCAATATACTCTACGATGTTCAAGCTGGGAATTCTAGGTTAGACCTATATTATAGCAGATATTTAAAAGTTGCAAACCAAAACAAAGTTGCATAGTATAGATAATGTATTTTCTAAACAGTGTAACAGTAGCAAGATAGGTGCTTTAAAAAATTGGTCGTTAAATTTCATAATAAGTTGCAAATCTCTGAATAATATGTGAAAATTGTGACAAGCATTACATTTGAAAAAAAAAAGACTTTGTTTGGTACTTGTGTCTTAACCTACAACCATTGATTGCCATGACATAATGACGGTGTTTTTTAACTAACCAAAACTGAGTATAGATACCAGTTTAGATTAAAACAATAACCAATTTTATCTTTAATCATAAAATAAATAATTTTGCTTTGTTTCAACTAATTTAAAACATGTACGCACTTATACCAATGGCTGTAGGTTAAGACACAAGTACCCCAAAAATAATGCACCAGGAATTTTATTGTGTAGCCTACACAGTCGTTTGAGAATGTGTTTTTATTGATGTGTGTGACATGCACATTAAGTTAGGGATGCACGAAAATCTGTACACATGCGTATGCGCACATCAACATGTCATGGATTATTTTCAAGTTAGGAAAACTTTCAACCAAGAAGTTCGGACTGTATTTCAAGGTTACTTCCCTGCAAAACCAACGATAGTGTTGAAAAAGCGCCAGAACGTTATTGGTAATACAGTAATTTAGTACCTATAGGTACGAGAGGGTGAATCAAAAAATAAGTTTCACTAGTGAATAAATATATAACAAAATGATATAGTACTGTAAACAAACGTTATGTATGATAGTGTAAAAGTACACCCGTTATTCATTTTTCCACATACTCGTTTAATGCCTACACAAAACTCTGGAGCGCATTCATCAGTGAGAGATATCGAAAAGTTGATCACACGTTTCAATAAGTGTTTATATGAGTTAAACAAGTATATGGAAAAATGAATAGTGTACCTTCACGCTAATATACAAGTATATATAACGTGTTTCTATATCATTTTATTTTTTATTTACGAGTGAAACTAGTTTTTTGATAAGTTACCCTCCTAGTTCTCGATTTATACAAAGACTACATTCTGCACGACTCTCGCATACATCGAAAATTTCATATTGACAAACTGCAATCTAACGTCATAAAAAGTTTTATTCCACCTCTCATCTATGCGAGTTTTGAGGCGCACTACCGCACAAAATCGCATAATAACGAAATTTTCTCGCATAGAATGAGCATCTTGAGCTGTTTATCTTGTCGCGCATGTTAGTGAAATCGCATACAAAGAACTCGCATAAATCGCGGAGTTCTTGTAGTTTTTCTTTTCAATGTTGAGATATTCCCCATACCGCATTCAGTGTCACCAACAGAAACAAATATTTGGTAATATGGTTAACAATTTTCAAGTCGGAAAAGACCAAAAAAGCAAATGACTGGTATCGTCCCATTAACCGTCATGACGACGTAAACGTACTGTCGTCGACTTTGGTTAGAACATGGATATATAATCTAT
>JAQIWH010000752.1:0-41260 GCA_034695005.1 Cryptops parisi | reverse complement strand
CATAAAGTATATCCCTGTATATGACGGTCTATATAGAGTATGCTTAAAAATCATTTTTAATGCGCTTGTTTGAAAACGTCCATGTCACTTTCAGTCCGACTCACTCAGTTGTATTATGCTTCATGACGTGTGATGAATGCAGGTGCTGGTTTGTTATACTGTACGTTATAAAGTATAGCCCACTGTGCATCCATCACTTGAGAATAACCGATTGTAGGCACCTGATCGACATTCGAGATATAATGTAGACGTCAACCGCCACACAACGTTCATTTCTACCCAATTCTCCTCGTTTTCGACTCCATATATCCAGAGTCCTTGGTTCGACAGCCAAAAAGAAATTTGAAAAACAAGCTCCTTGTCACGAATGAAAAATTGATATCGTGCAGAATTTTCTTGTTTCCCCGACGCACACACTCCCAGTCATTTTCTTTATATAACATAGTCGTATACAACTGATCTGTATCCATATAGGCCCTCCAAAACAAAAATACAGTTGCGTGATCATTTTTGACAAATGCTAAATCTTCTATTTCCTTTTCAAATATCCGTTGTTTGTTTTTATTTGCTTGTTTGTTTACCAAACAATCTTTTTTTTTTATATATGAAAATACGAAAACACAACCATCACGGGTATACTGAATGTAAAAACACACAAAAAAATTGCACACGAAAAAAAATTGTCCAAACGATGATCCTGTTACACTTTTGAGTCCAAAAATATAGGATCTCTTCAGTGATCCTTTCACATCTGCTTCAATCTAATGCTGTGTTTTTTTGTAGTGCACTACAGCAAAACACATAACACAAAAAAATAAAAGCTAAAAAACACAGAAAAAAGTGGTGGGTAGAATTGGCGGAACACAAGAGGCATCTGGCATCATGGTTTTCTTCGTTAGCAACTTATCATCGAACCGGAAGGCATCCAGTAGGCTATAAACCTCATACGCATGCAATTCCAAAGCATTCGATGAGAAAACAGTTTTGATAAGTCAATATTTAAACTAGTGGTAATTAAGTCCCGTATATTAGTACCACGTGTTTTGAAACACTATTTATATATATAAACAAGTACATTAAAAAGACTTTTCATTTGTATTTATTTTAACATATAAGTTAAAAAAAAAATTATTAACGCTTTATTTTCGATTTCTGCACTTTTCGATTTATGCGATTTTGGTTACATCGGACAGCTTTCGATTTATGAGGTTCTCACTTTATGCGACTTTTAGTTACGTTGGACTATACAGTATACTGTATTATCATAAACGCCTGTAGATGGCAGTATACGTTCAATTCCAAGCTCACTCACCAGTAAAGCTAAAAGTGCTTTAAAAATGCATTTTAAGCATACTCTTTATATACTGGCATAGAGTCCGCCATATCGTTTTTAATTGACAGAGTATAGGCACGACACTCGTGAGACTAAGATGAGTTCATTGACACCTCATTCATCAAAATACCTCTGAGCTATTTAACCTGTAGAAGAATCTAAAGAATAACGGTACATGGCAGTAGTGTTCGCCGTATTGGTTTTTCATTGACGCCATATAGCCAGCGTCTCCACGTACTTGTAGACTAATACGAATCCATAGACACCTAATTCATCTAAATCCATCGAGTCGTCTTGTTTTTGTATGTAGAAACTCACAACTCACTCACAAGTGAAGCTAATATAAAGAGTATAAAAACGGCTCAAACACATAAAACATTCATTAGTTTTGTAAAATATAGTTTTAGTTATACTACTTGTATAAGCCATACTAAACCTATATTCAACTCTTACTATACAGTATAGTAATCCCATGTTATCCGTGTGCAGGAATAGAATAGTAATCCCATGTACCATACTTTTCCTTGAACGTACAGGGGGTTAGCAAAAACCGAGATTAAGAAGACTAAGGTTTATTATAAAATGAAGAGTTATGGAGAAAAATAATTGTAAGTGCATTAAAACTAAGTCATGGTTTTCATATCTTTTATACATTCACTTGTAGTACTTTCCATACGTTTAGAAACCTTTTTTGGATTAATCAAAATTGATATTTTATAATAAAATAATCTACGACTGGCACAAATTTAAGTGAAAATCCCTGCACATTTACAGTACTTAATTACCGCTGTTCGGATAATTAGTCGTTCACATAACCGACGCTCTACTGTAGTTCAAACGAACAACTTAATACACACTTTACAGATCGCAGACCAAGCAACGGCTCTTTCAATTATTTTCATCGGCACATTAATTCTAGAGAGCATTACCACAATCCGTCTTATCGCATCATGATTTAGTGAATGGGAGAAATCAATCAATGATGCAGCACGAATGACATCCAAGATTGGCTCCACTCATGACAAATTCGATTCCACCGTATAGTCCATTTGGCCGTCCTACCACTTTCTTTCACCTGTATTATCGTCCTAGGAAGCGTCCTATACTAACGTCGACGACGTCCACGATAAGGGTGCAACATTGACGCAAGACACTCAAAAATGGATTAACCCCTCAAAGAACTGGCAGTGTCATCATTTGCCTTGCATCTCGCCTCCAAGCGTGTCAGAATTTATAAACACCTCGAAGCACAGCTGGGCTAAATAAATCATTCATTACAGCGCCAACGATTTTAGGCTTCATAAAAAAAACAAACCATCCTGTGCATTCAGAAGGTGAAAGAAACGTTCATTTAGTTAACTAGGAAGTGAACGTCCGTATTACACGCTATCTTCTCTGCGTACAAACGAACCAAAAGGATAATCATAGCTAAAATAGCTGCTCAATTTACAAGTGAAACTAAAGTATTGATAAACATACTTTACAGTTTAAGTTCCAACCTGTCAACTCAGTGGTGTAGCGAGCTTGTACAACATTAGTTAAAGAAAGCAACACAACCGTGTTTTATCACATTAAAACTTCTGGACGAAAGAAAACGCCAATTTTTAGAAAGAGAAAAAAAAACAATTTTAAGTAAACACTAAGAATGGTTAAGAGTATAAATCAAGTTAAGAGCTTGGTTTAATTACTTTAGTCAACATCGCAGTTGGATGGAAGCATAAAAACAGAACAACATGAAAACAATAGTAGCAGTTTTCAGTTCCTGTTGATCAAGTCAACAATAATTAGATAAGCAATGTCGGATATAAAAGAGGATTCAAAATCAAAGAACGTTACAGTGTTTCTGGAAATCGTTAGTTCGCAACAATGAACTTCATGATACGTTTGCATACCAACATGAATCGAAAGAAAAACGAATTTTGCAAAGCAACGTGAGTCTGAACACGGGTTCACTTCTATACTCCACGTGATCACCATAACAATAACGAGGTTTACTTCTAGTTCGTTATAAAACCGATTCAAAAGACTCTTCGCATTCGGAACTCATCGGTTTCTTACATTCGCGAGTATATCATCCCACAACATTTCCTAATTAAATTGACAAATTTAACTACATATGTTACATACATAAACATATGTACCCATAAACATAACTATGAACATAACTACAAATGTGAACAATGAACTTCCTATTCGTTCCTAACAACTCCGTAACAAAGTCAGTATTAAGCAAAACAGTTAATAATTTGGAGAGGTGTAAAAACGTCGGAGAGGTGTAAAAACGTCGGAGTCAGCTTTTTAGTAAAAACTTCCAACATGGACAGCAATCAATAACTTTCTACGGTTCTACCAGCAACATAGGTACCAGTTTATAAATACATACATAGACGAATCTCCTGTAACGAGCTACTAAGACAATGAAATTTCACAAAACAAGCAGTTTTCAAGAGTAAAAACGCTCTTCATACAACGAGAGAATTTCTGACAAAAAGCATCGCCAGTAACGCAACAGACAAGTTGTTAACAACTCGTGTAGTGATTTATCTCTGTGCACAATTTCTTTACAACGAGTGCAGCTTCAATTTTTTATATAACACATTAGTAAGATTATTAATAATAAACGATGCTCCACGAAGTGAAAGAAAATGTACAAAATGTCTTTTGAAATTAAATGAGAACTTAGAAAATTTCGACTGAGTGAAAGTGTAGATAATCATGCTGGTTATCTACGTCCACTATGTAAACTAATTTAAAAACAAAACCAAACTAATTAAAAAAGTATGTAATAGAAACACTAAAAATTGTGTACACATTATCATAGAAAGTATGTAAAGAGAGAAATACTATAAATCATGCATGAATAGGGTGAAACTCTGTTCATACAACGACTTTTTTCTCATAACGAGAATCTTGCTCGCACCAGTTGAACTCATTGATATGTCACATCTTTATACTGGAAAGCACCATACATAACATAACATATGACTTACATAACATATGGCTTACATTACATTAATGCATTAGAATTGGTTTACTAAAGTGTATAATTTCCAGAGGGATATGATTTTAAGAGCAGTGACCGAAAATGGTCATAAAATGAGCTGTAAGGGTCACGTTCTTCAACAACCTATACCAAAAACGATGGTTTACTAGCTTTACTCGATGAGCCAGATCCAACAATACTAAATTGTTCAGGGCCAGAAGCTATTGTGGATTCAAAATGACAACCATGTTCGATTATGGTTTTTCCTATGAAGGCTGTCATCTGTGAACAAGCTACAGGTCGTAAACTGAAGTGTATGGCTTTTTGGGTTCAATGAGTTGTCTATTCGGGATGAGGTCTGTCATTTTGTCAATTTCAGTCATCTCGAATGATCAGAAACGTAAAATGTTTAAAAATCGAAAACTAGATATTTTTTTTCATATAAAAAATAACTATTATATACATATTGAGCTTAGTATAACCAGTAATAATAAATATTCTGCGAACCATTTGGTTTAATCATTCACCCTGAAATTTTATCAACAACCAGGATTGGGTTAAGTTAAGCAAGACAAAAACTGGTATTACACTGAAAACTTCATTATCCAAATCGTGATTATCCTAAATTCCAGTTCATTCGAACTAGGTGAAACGTGTAATTTGAATATTAAAAACCTATACAGAAATCACTGACATATAGACAGCTATAAAAAATTTATCAAACAAATGATTGCAAGTTAATACTGTACTTACATATTGTTCGTTAAATGTTCAATTTTTTAACTTGTACAACGTTGTTAGCTTTTTATAAATACCAAACCAGGTATCAACACAAAAAATTCGAATTATCCAAATTTTTGTTTATCCGAAATAGGATTGGTCCCATCACATTTTCGATGATCGGCTTTGTTTATTCTAAATATTCAAAGATTACAAGTCTGGTTATACTTGAAAATTTCTACAAAATGAATATTTCGCCCAACTGACAAATACCGTGTACATCTTTAACATAAAAACAAGAATCTGAGCCATCTTGTTGTCATCAGGGATAAACCAATTGAGCAGTTACGTGGATAAAAGGAGTAAATGCACTTACGCTGTTATTCCTTAAAACGCATAAATCGAATCGTCTAGAGACCATTCTATAGCCTAAAGGCATTGGGTTGCATGTAATTTGCCGACTTTTAGGAGCAGAATATGGATCGCTAAAATAGCAAATCTTTAATTTTTTTTGGTCATTTGTTTCTTTTTTGTCACTTCACTTTTTGGTCGTTTCAATTGTTCGCTTCACTTCCAAAAACCATAGGAAAAAAAATACCGATAGTTGGAAAAACGGCGTAATCGCATTTATCAATTAGTAACGCTATTTAGAAAAAAAAGGTGTAAATGCATTTTTTAATTAGCTTGTAACTTGAGACCTGTTAACTAAGAAATTTGAGGGAATCTTTTTGCAAAACCTGTTCATTTTCCTTCTATAAATATACGGTTGACAGGAATTTTTTTCAATTTTAAAATTGAGGGTGCCAGACGTTTTTTGTTTTTTTTGCCCTGTTTCTCAAAACTACATTTTTTTTTAGTAATACGTTTTTCCACCCAACTCCTCCATTATATTCAATTCAATCAATTGAAGGTCCTGGTGTAAATGAAAAGGTGTTAAGTAACATTTTTTACAATCTCGAGGAAAACGTGTTTAAAGATCTGAACCTGCCTCGATGACTATGAGCAACCTCGCACTTCTTGCACTAATATCTTTGCGTACATCGTTGTTTGGCTCAAAATTAAGCATTAGGTTTAGAACTGCACTTGACACATTCGAAAATGCTTCTAAGTCATTTTTGACGAAACATTTCACTTTACGCCCTTTTACACCGGGTCCTTCAATTATTAAAACATTACCTATTAGAGCATTACTACCCATTTATATTCGAAACAATACCCCAATTCATATGCAAAACCATGGAAGTATCAATTCTTTCACTTTGAAGAAGAACAAAAAACAGCACCATGAATAACAACAAGAGTTTGTTACATACAAACCAACCTGTAATATTCAGCATACGTCAACACTTAACTGCTTCGGGGCCCAAAAAAAAAAACACATTTCCATTTTTAATAACAACAAAAAAAAACAACATCTAACAGAAAGTAAAAAAAGACAACCCGTTACAATATAAAACTGAATATTCTATTGGGCAAAAACATGTTTTATATAGATACATATTAAAATAAAAACACAACAACATTGGATCTTTACCTCGTTTAGCCGGAAGGGAAAAACAAGAGTAGAAAAGTGAAATAAATTTTAACAAAATTTTTTTTTTTTTATGATTTTTAAGGTGAGAGAAAGTTTTATTGAGTATGTGTGTGTGGCATATCAAAAAAAAAGGGGCATCACCACTATTGTAACTTTGGTGCCAGGGAGTTCCCTTACCCCATGGGCGTGAATGAGGTGAGCCTTGCACCACCACACACTAGCTTGCAGCACCGTGGGATGCTGGTAACCATGGCAACACCATCCACTCAGGAAGCTTCTGAATGCCGGCAGCTCATGCATTGGCACAGCCAAAGAGGAAGTAGCATGCTACAATGACTGGGGTGGGGCTTGCTAAAAGACATCAACTGCTTTTATTTTAATACCATCACATGCTCGAAAAGTATTTACCTTAACACTCACCACCATCATCATCACCCTCGTAGCAAAATGACAATAAAAGAAGAGAAGAACATGGATACCTTACATAACTCTTCCACCTTCTGATACTCAAATGTTTGGAGGTGTGATGATGATGATGATGAAGTGTTTACGAGCTGTTGAGAAAACTTGTAAGCTTAAAACTCAATGAATCGTGATGAGAATGGTGTGCGAGCGCTTTAAATTTTGTGAGAACAAATCATGCACCACACCACAGCTACTAAGGGAGAATCTCAACTAGACTTTTCTGGACCCACCCAATCGATAGAATAATAATAATAAAAATACAAGTCACTAACTGCGAAAACCGCGTTCGCTTTTTCGTTTATTTTCTACGTTTGTTTCACAAAACTCGCCCAATACTCCCAATGGAGTTCGTATAATAATAAAAAAAATCGTAGGAAAAATAATCAATAAAGTTGAAAAAACAAGTACATTAAAAAATACTTTATGCATGACCTTTATATATTGGTACTGTAATATACTGTATGCATATACATACATACATAATGCAAAACAAAATTATTTTTTTATTATTGCAAGTTTCGATTTATGCGAATTAAAATGTATGCAATCTTTGAATACAGTAATTCGATATTCAATTTATGCGTGTTTTAAGTAGTGAAATTTCATTTTTGATTTCTGCACATTTCTATTTATGCGAATTAAGCTTATGCAATCTGAGTAATTTAAATATTCAATTTATACGTGTGTTTTGAGTGATTTTTTTTTCTTGGTTTCTGCACGTTTCGATTTATGCAAATTTTGATTAATGCGAATTTAAATTTATGTCATCGTTGAGTAATTCGATATTTGATTTATGCGAGTTTAGAGTAATTCCATTTTTTATTTCTGCAAATTTTTAATTTATTTATTCATATATGCCATTTTCTTATATTGGACTTACGCAATTTTTTATTTATGCGGTTCTCGTTTTTATGCACACTGGACTATACGGCATATTCTCATGAACGACTGTAAACTACAGTATATGTTCAATTCCATTCTCATTCACAAATTCACTCACAAATGAAGCTAATATAAGGAGTACAAAAAAATTTGAATAACACAGTTTCACTCATGAAAAAAAAAATTATCCCAAATCTATTCCAAAATGAAATCACACACAGGAAAAAAAATTGAAGCTGATTATAACGTTGAATCGAATAAAGTGTCACATCATTTACACACCACGTGAAGCGGCACAACACAACAAAAATAGCTGGGTGCCATTATAAAAATAAAAATGTATATCGCCAACAATAAACTTGCATTTTTTATCCTTACAGTCAATGACATCGAAAACGCGATGGACTATTCTGAGTGATAAACGAACCGTGAAAGATAAACTGCACCTATTCTTTAAACACCCATCGCTATGAAGTTGTTACAGGTCAGCACATTACTGATGAATGGGCGTGTAAAATCAGCTCAACTGAGAAAATAATCTTAACCTAGCTAAATCATCTACTTCTTTTTTTCCAGTAAACATAATTAGCATCAAAATCAGCAATAAAAGAAGATAACACTGTCCAACACGTTTACAAAAGGTACATCTATACTTTTAAAGTGAAAATATTTTTAAGTTTTAGTCTTTATTAATAAGTAACCCGTGCTATAGCACGTCAGAATGCACTGTGATGCAATCCGATTTGGGATCTGCCTTTTATACTCATCTTTGTGTACATGCGTTATTATGGGTGATTTTCCTTGTATGTAAAGTTTTTTTTTCAAATTGTTGTTTTTGGTTTGTTTTTTAAACTAGTGTTACCACGGACAGACAGAGATAAAGAGTAAAGTTTAATAATTTAAAAGCCTGGTGTAAAAGGGTGTTACGAAACATTTTTACAATTTCGAGCAAATCGCATTTAAAGCTCTGAAGTTCCATTCAATGGGCTACTTCACACTTCTTGCACTAATATTTATTTATTTATTTATTTATTTAAGTTGAACGGTCTGGAAAACCAGAATACAAAAAAAAACAGACATAATCATTAATAACTAACGAAAAAGAAGAACATAAAAACATAGAAGTAAAAGAACATAATTGTTTTAATATCTTTGAACATAATGTTGCTTTGCTCAAAATTATGTGTTAAGAAGGTAGAAATACAGCTAACACATTCGAAAATGCTTCCAAGTCATTTTTGACAAAAAAGTTAGTTAACACCCTTTTACACCAGGCCCTTCAATTTTATTAAGGTAGATAAGCAACATTGCTACGAAGTTGTTACAAGTCAGCACCCTATTGATGAATGGGTATGTCAAATCAGTTCAACTGAGAGAATAATCTTACACCTAGGTAAATTATCTAGTTTCTCCAGCAAACTAATTAATTTCGAAAAAAAAAACAAGAAACAATGTTCAATTAAGTACACACAGGTAGGTACTTGGGGTTCAACGAGGGCACCGACTGGCTTTTACAGCTATGTCATTTAGCTATGTCATTTGGCTCTCAGACTTTATTTAAATCATAAATGCAGAAATGACGATGAGATGAGGATGATAAACATGGAACAGGGTTTTATGAAGACAGGAGGAAACGGGAGTGCCCCGAGAAAACCTGCCCCCGCGGTGTCAGACCCACACACAAGTACACACAAAAAATACAATGTGGCTGCAAATATTCAGCATGCGGCTGAAAATTTAACTGTACCATACCAACAAAACCATTAATAGCACCACAAACCTAACCATTTAACGAACGTCTCAACAACTCTAATATATTAAATGACCAACAAACGTCCAATTCAACAAATGACCAAAATGTGAATGCTAAACCTATTACTGATCTCCAATAATGCCGTTACGTCAGCGCCAATAACATTCCCTACCTACACATTAGTTCTCAACGAGCCAGAAAGCCAACCAGAATGATAACTTCACCTCACAAAATCGGTTAACATATCAAAAGATTATACTAATCCTAACCAGCAAAACAATATACCATCATCTAAGTTTTCACTTCTTTTCTTAATAAAGCAATAACGATGACATATCAAATTCACCTTGTCCATGTAGACAATTGGTGGCAAGTTTGTTTTGTGTCTGACGTTCTGTTTGGAGTGTCTTATACACTCCTAAACAGAACGCTCTAGTGATACGAAATTTACTACACAACGCTCTGCTGCAAATTTCTAGGTTAAACCAACTATTTACAACTGTCAACGTCGTGTCAATTCCGAGATATGAACATTTGAAGTTCAAATATTTTGTCATTGACTGGTTATATGTGGATTATTACATGCAGGGGTATCATAGTAACTACTTAGCAACAAATAGCATTGTGCCACGATGTTTTGAATCTATCGTTATGAACACCCTGCAATAACTTTGATATTGTTTCAACAACAGCCTATTTTCACGAATTCAAAACAAAATAAAAAATACACGTGCAAAGTGCTGGCTAGTATACTAGCATACTATATATAGTAAAGTAGTATACTAGCAGTAGTAGTATACTGTGTGTGTGTGTATATGTGTGTGTATATATATATACACACATATATACACATCTACAGTATATACATACACAGTGGAATCCGGTTACTATGATCACTTTGGAACTAATGCTTTTTGATAACAATAACCAGCTGGTAACATTAAACAAATGAATTAAAGAACATCAGTGTTTTAAAACTAACTGTTTCTGTAACAATAGCCAATTAATAACATTATCCTTGATTATAATAACCGGATTCCATTGTAATGAAATCCGCTTAATGACAAAACCACCACCATCAGGTATCAAAATCCAATTTTGTTTAGTTTTATAGTGAAGCCAAAAATCAATCTTCTCTCACTATTGCTCGGTGAGTGAAAAACAATGTAGTATATATCACTAAAACAATAATAAAAAAAAGGGTAGCGTTAATTTTGCAAATTGTGTTCGGACTTTGTCAGTGAGTGATCAATTATTAACCCCCCACAACAACGTATAGGCGCGAAGCAACTCAAAAGCCAATATAATAAAAAGCAATAAATCTTTCAAGTCAACAACATTGGCAGGTTCGTTGCATTGGACCATCAAATGTTCTAGATGATGACCGACGAATACCCTCAAACTATCGTGTCTAGACTATCTCAAAATCAATAAGAATGAAAAGAAAAACAGCACAACAGAAACAACACATGCAATAAACCGTTTCTCATTATAACCTCACAAACACAGAATCCCAACGACTGCATTGAATGCGGCTCCAATGACCGATTGTTCAATAGTTGACAATTTGTATCCAGTCGATCTATTGGGTAAATGTTACCTAACCTTGTTACCTCACGTTGTCTTGGTGATGGCAACTTTAAACGACGACTTTAACCTTACATTCCAGCAGTTCAACACAGCCCATTATACGCAGAACAGGGGGTAAATCACTCTCCCAAGTTCTAACTTTCAAGAAACAATGTTAATATCATGACAGACAGACAAGTCTGTGCTGTTAATTTAATACAGTCTGTTTCTAACATAATCCTCACTAAAATGTAAAACAAAAAGATCATACTTTTTGCTTTTCGACTGTACATTTAAAAATCTACAAACTAATTGTTGCTAGTTCATTATGGTTCATTAGATATATAGAATTAGGCCCCAATAAAGTCTATAGTTGGATGATTTACTGATCCAACAACAGAAAGTACATTCGATTACAATTATTTTACACTAGTAGTGTTAACACTACTAGTGTTAACAAAATAAGATACAAAATAAAAAAGATAATAAAGTTTTAACACTGCCTCTCGTTCCTATTGATGTCTTGTAAACCAGAAGGGACAGTCTTAATTAATAATTGAAGGACCTGGTGTAAAAGGGTTGTTAAGTAACATTTTTGTCAAAAATGACCTAGAACGAAATTCTAGTTCATTTAAAATTTTTGAATGTGTTAAGTTCAATTTTACTTCCCTAAAGCATAATTTTGAGCAAAACAACAATATATGCAAAGATACTAGTGCAAGTGTGAAGTAGCCAATCGACAACAAGGCAAGTTCAGATCTTTAAAATGTTACTTAACACCCTTTTACATCAGGCCGTTCAATTATGATGACATCCCATTTCAATTTGTTTATTTATCATTAAATGATTTCTCATCGAAACCTAAAAAATGGGGGTTACATTAACAAAACAGTTTCAAATTCACGGTCTCTCTAACTTGGACGTCTGTAACTTGAGGACTACCTGTGCTGTATTTAAAAATGTTTCTACTACATCCAGCATCATGTGATTCCCATTTTCTGATCAAGTTCTACATAAATATTTAACTCGCCAACTAAACCAATCTTTATGAGACCATCATCGACATCATCCAGCACAACATTCCTATACATGTTTCATGAGCTTCTTATTTCCTGAATTATCCAGTTAAAACATCTTAACGTAAAAGTACTTTCGTAAAGTACTTAAAGGCAATCTCTACTGATAAATCTTCAAGTAGCAAGCAACAACAAGTCACGCACCATTACCACCAAACATAATATTCCCTACATATACTGTACATGTACTATTATTGTAACCTTAGGTCTATTGTTCTTGTAGAAAACATGACGTACAATATGAAACATAAGTCCCCCTCCCTAATCTTTAGCCCTTGTATTTTTTTAATTACATACAATCTTATCTATATTATCCTTGTTAAGTTTGGAAGACATACATTCTCCCTTTAAGAAATCTTCCATGGTAATATCAACACTAAACACAATACCCCCACAATATGTAATCATTTTTCATGTTACAAATCTTCTAATTAAATTTGTTTTTATGGGTTAAGACTTCTAAAATATCTGTATTTATTATCTCTAAAAAATGAATCTCCGTGTAGTAACTTGACTAACACATCCTTGCTCAAAGTAATGTTTCAGTACCATTTCTACATGTTATAGTACCAAGATAACCAAACCAACGTTTACACACAACGGACATTCTTATTTAATTCCAATAATAATCGACACCCAAGTTTATTATCCAAATTGTAATAAACACATCCCATAACTAATAACACCATAACTCCATCCTAACATAATCCACTTTACACCTCATAACCTCTTTATACTCCCCACTTCAATATATACTCTACAGTTGATACTTTTTCAATTACATGCCAATCACCTCCAATTTTTTCTTCAAAAGTTCCAGTTAAATCCTCACTATAAAGTAATTTTCACGTCACGTAACAAGAAAATATCTAACAACAACAATTACCCCTATAGTGTATAATTATAGCACACAGTTCAATTCAATGATTTCCGAAATAAACCATTAAGTTATACCAACCAACTTATCGTTTTGTGTGCTACGGTTTTCAAATCAGATGACAACTGAATTTGGGGGGTACACATTTCTGAATCAACCACACTCACTACTAAACAAATTTTCATAAATTTAAAACACTGAGCCTTACATAAGCAACAACATTATCTAACAACATACCACTATAACACAACCCATTTTACAGTGGTTGTGCAAAAATAAAATATCTTGTAAAAATAAATACCATTTACACCACACCACCTTTACTCAATAGTCAGATGACTTCAACACTGATAACAATCTTCGCCTATGAATAACAAACCCAAACATCTCAGACAAACCACAGCATCCCTATAACATTGCAACAACCCACTGAAGCGAATATGTACTTCTCGAATTCATAATATGTACATGATTTCAACATGTGTATATTTATATGTTTATATAAATCCATATATGCAAACACACATACACAAGCATAGCAAATATACTGTATACAGTACATACATATATACAAGGGGTGTAAAAGTAGATATAGGGCCTACAGTTGTAATGCTGAGAAACAGATGTTTGGTGCAAAGTTCATTTATAATTTATCTTATATTTTAGGTTTACACTATAGCATTACCTAATTATGATGATACAGCAATAGGAAATAACATAAAATATATTATACATAATGGAAATTGTGCCAAATGTAACTATTTCTTGGTCTCATCACTGTGTACCTACCTCTGCATATACAATTTCAAATGTATACTGTATAATAACATTTTCTAAATCACCGTTATTCAATGATCCAAATTTTAACACTAATAAACCAATTTCGGTGGCAAAACGACAAAACCTTGCATTTTAACCCAGTCGCCAGCATCCCTAACATTTGCAACAACCCCACTGAACACCACCCCCCAATATATATATATATACCTATTACACCTTAATATACAGTATAAATACCATGGCACATTTTGTATCACTTACACAACACCCCCATCATCTTAAAGATCAAACGAAACCAATCTTAAGGGTATAAACGAGAAATGAGGCAGACGACAGCATCCCTATACACAGCATAAACCCACCGAATACACACCCGTTATACACTGAATATTTGTATGTATAACACAAATTTTTATATATAACATATAAATATCTATATTTAAAAGATATTTATATATAAAAAATACCGTATTTCTTTATTAGTTAAACGACAAAAACCCTCCGTATCGCTCGAGAAAACAAACAGATTATGAACGAGGTTTTGGAGATCCGTGTTGGAAACATTGGATAAGTTAGAAAATACATAAATTTTTGTTGCACTATAAGTCATACTGTATAATTTGCAAAATTACAAAAAAAAAATGGGTTTTTTTTATGTTATTAGCCCTCAGTATGATAAAAAAAACCATCTTAACGTATAAAACGACAACCAGAGTAGGCACACACAACACAGACGACAGCATCCCTATATATACACAGTATACAACCCACCACCGAATACACACACCCCCAATATACTATATATAGACAACATACACCAATTTTGTATATAAATTTATACATATATATCTATATATTAAAAAAAAATAATTTTTAATACCTGAGAAGGTGGCCATCCCTTCGGCAGGTGGTCTGCCAGGGTGAATCGTCGGAACGATACGCCTTACGAATGAGAGGCGCACACGAGCAGCTCAGTTTGTTGCCCATGGCGGCCGGCGACTAGGCGGAATTGCCGGGAATCAGAGCGGCGGCGGAGGCAGGTGCAGCAGCGGCAACAACTCGTCGACGATCTCCTCCATGCTTCTTTTGCCGCAACGTTGGCGCAGCTTTTCTTACTCCTACAACAACTACTACTACTTCTTCTTCACTTTCCCCCTCTCTTTGCTATTATATACAAACCCCCAACAAACACTACACGGGGTCACGGCTGCTGGTTCCGAACCATCAACAACAACAACGATGGTGGTGGTGATGGGGATGAGATGAGCCGAGTAGGTGATGCCAGTAGTAGTAGCAGCAGCAGCAGCAGTGATGATGATGGTAGTGGTAGCGTCTCGGCCACCATACTACTCTTAATGCTACCACGCTGAGGAGAGGATGGTTGTTTAGTTACAAAAATAGTGGTCGATTATTTTTTGTAACAAAATTTTTAAGATAAATACAAAAAAAAAAAATGAAAAATTATATTAAAAAAAATAAATTAAATGTTGAGGAAAATCCGTGTTATTTTTGGTGTCTTCTTCTTCGTATATTGTGGAGAGGGGGAGGTGATCACAATGTTATATAGGGGAATGGATGAGGAGCTTGTGCCACTCCAACTTCCTTTCCCCGTGCCACCGACGGCGGGTTGAATGGGCCAAAAGAAGGAGTTGTTGTCGTCGTCGTCGTCGGAAACGATGACGTAGGAAAACCCGCCCCCGCCTCTACACACACCCCTACGTCTGGCGCGCGAGAGTTTAATTGATCGGGGGGAACCACCAAAAAGAGGGGGTAAAAATAAAAATGGTTATTTTTTTTTCTTCAAGAAATATGGATACAGTGAAAGATTATGCGAAGAAAGATAAAGATACGGGTAATAATATTTAGAGATGAACACTTTTGACCAAAGAAGAGACGATATTATCAATTGAAAAATGATAATTTATTTTATGTTTTATTTATTATTTAACAATTATACACCAGACTGGAAATAAATAGCCAACATGCATAAAAATGAGAAAAACAAAAACATAAAAAAAAACATGCTTCACTGATAGAAAATGTATTTTTCAACAAAACAGTATAGTAATGTAATAATCATCCCTCAAAACGAAATTTCCATAAAAATGGGATAAAAATCAAATTGATTTGTTCCAAAAATCCTGAAAGCTGTATCAAAATTCAGTGAAATGTGATTTTAAGAACAAAAAATAAATTGTTAATGAAATCTATCAGGTAGATAGGTACTTTGAGTTTTACTGAGGGCACTAACTGGCCTTATGGCTGTATCATTTGGCCCTCAAACTTTATTGAAATCAGGAAATACAGAAACGAGGATGAAATGGAAGATTGATTATATTTATCAACTACTTCCTTACTAATATATGAATGCGAAAGTTCGTTTGTATGTTTGTGACTCCACCACGCAAAAATTACTGATCAGATTAACTTGATTATTTTTTGTCAGCATATTAGAGGTCCCAGATAATATAGTAAGTTAAGTTTTATCCAGATTGAATGTATGCTTCGATAGCTAATCTCGGATAATCACGATATTCTTACAAGCTTTGTGGTGCGGACAGCAGTGTGGAGTGGGTGATGCCCGCGCGCGATGGTTGGAGACAGCATCGGGTGCGAGCGCGAGTTCGCACTCCAACACTCTGGATTTAATAAACTTTCGGTTTAACCCAAACTGTTTTGATTCCCGTTTTAATTGTTTAATTGTAAAACGACCGCGACTGAAGCTGCGGGCACCGTTAGTACTACATTATAAAACTATCTAAATCGAACCTATCAATACAAAGCATTACGTATGTGTTATACTCTATAAGTTTACTTACAAAAATATATACGGTACAGTAATATCTCAAAGTTCGAAGACCAGTGTAAGAACTTTGCGCTTTACAGTACAGCACTTTGAGCAAGATCAAGGTCGGATTTTTATAAGCCTATAATAGACATTTGACATAACGCATAAAATGAAAAACAGCGTTATACACACAGTAAACAAGTTACAATGTCATAAAAAAAACGTGATTTTGAAAACTCACTTGAATGGTATGCATGTAGTGCACTGTTGCGTTTCCTATTGCTAAAATCCAAACAGCCTTAGTCTTACAAATTTTATAACAACTACCTAATTAAATTACCATACAACCACTTTACACATCTTACACTCAAAAGTGAAGTTAAAGAAAACGTTATATACTGTATATAAAAAAATAAACGCTAATCGAAGAACATTAGACTGCTGTAGTAAACAATATTTTTAGAAACGTGAGAAATACTCAAATTTATGTTTATCACGATGACTTGAAAGCTGGTGAATCCCACCAGTTAAAAGATTCCAGTTAAGTGAGTCAAAATTGAATCTAGGTGGTGGTAACCTAAGGTTAAAATGATTGTCATTGGTGCATCAATTTATTTTATTGGTTTAAATGAAACGATTTAACCTAAAGTTAAACGGTGACACTCGTCAGTACACATTCAGCTCCCAATTCATGTTGGTGTAATCTATTGAAATCTGCTAGATGCATTCTTCAAGAGTCGAAGAAATAAGAATGGAACGTCTTTAGCAAAAAACGCACAAGACAGGCATAAAACTGGCACCTGCTAATTTTTGCCATGATCTAAAACAAATAACAAATAAGAAACCCAATACCGTTAAATCCAATAAAGTTAGATTTTCAATCAAACTTTGAATATAAAAGATACAGTCGAAACTCGTTAAACCGCCACCCTCGGTGCTGGACAAAAGAGTGGTAGTGGTTTAAAGAGCCCGAGCTCAATTTGTATGCTCATTTTTAAATCCATTTTTTTTTCGTTAAAAATGTCTTTGCAATGCACTCATTCCATTAAGTTATAATTTATAAGAAAATCTGCACAATTTACAACATCAGGGAACGACTTTTTTAAATCCAAGTCATCATTGTTTATCGTTCAAAATGTCACCCATGGCTCTCCGACTGATTTTCTTGACAAGAAAATACGAAAAATTGTTAAGATACAAATTGTTCTATTGTTATAAATTGCCGACCTTGCTGTAGAATTTTTGAATCGATTTTGAATTTTTGAATCACCACTCTGACTTTCCCGTTTGACTCATTTTGGCGGTTTAAACGATTATTTTTTCATACGAAAAGTACTTTGTAGCTTAAAACGTGTGGCGGTTGGCTAACATTGGAGTGGCGTTTTATCGCGGGAATTTAACATGTACAGTGTGGGAAAAAATTTTGTTCTGTGCAATTTTGTGGCGAAGAGCGGGAGTGTCGGTTCATAAAGCGGTCGTTTAACGAGATTCGACTGTATACAAAAATTTAATTACGCCTATCGTTTTATCATGTCTAAAAATCAATAAGAAACTCAGTCAATTAAAAATCAATAGTTTGATCTTCGAAACTTTTTAGTATAAAGTAGGTCTATCCTATACAATGATTTAATTAGTTACGCCTATCAGCACTATTTACAAAATCATCGGTTTTCATGGAATCAAACGGTTTTCAAAATCCTTGGGTCCAAACAACTTTTATACTTTTTACATGTTTCACATGTGTGTATGTGTGTGTGTGTGTGTGAGAATGAGTGAGCTGGGAATTGAAGGTATAATGCCATCTATAGTCGTTTATGAGAATATGTTGTATAGTCCAATGTACCAAAAACCGCATATATAGATGAATATATAAATAAATCAAAAATTGCAGAAAACAAAAATGAAATTACTCAAAACTAGCATAAATCAAATATCAAATTACTCAACGATCGCATAAATCGAAACATGCATATATCAAAAGATGGATTGTTTGTATTAAGCATGGTATTAAATATGTACATACAGTACAAGTACATGTCTGTACATGACAATAGTAGGCTATAAAAGAGTACATTTGAAAGGCATTTCTAATGTACTTGTTAAGTTTTATATGGACAAAATTCATAAATAGAATCTTCTTAAGCGGTTCAGTTTCTACTGCACATCATTACTACAAAACAAACACTATCCACAGTAAAACAGAAAGAAACAAACGTTTTAAGTTTGGCAGAGAATACAAAACGGATTGTGACAGGTGAACGTTTAATAGACTTCGTGGCCATTTGCTCACCAATTTCTTTTTTGAATCTTTTTGCACAATGTAAACGCTTCCTGTCACACCCAAGAATTGTGTAATTTTAGGAATGGCAACTTGGGCAATTTGTTGACAACTGAACGTTACCTTCTCCCCAACCAATCAAAGCATTTTCACCACTGTTTCATTGACTGATGAGTTTATAAAACAAAAACTCCTTGTTACTCATATTATAGTTTTAAGTACGAATAAATTAACTTTATAATTTGTGAACCCCCAACATACACAACCAGAATGAACCAGAATTTCTCCGACTTACCAAGTGTGTTTTCCCCGAGTTGTATTCGGACGAAAAATCTGTGTGAGATTGTAAAATTCAGCTCAACACCAATCTACAATGTCTGAATGAAGAACGATAATAAACATTATAAAAACAAATTAAGTGAAAAACAATTATTTTATGAATAATAAAAAAATAAACATATTTGAAATTTACCAATTTAAAAACTTTTAGGAGACGCAAGTTCCGAGTACTTCCTGAAACAAAACAAAATTCAAAAGATCACAACTTGATACCATTAATGCAATATTAGGCTAAAATTTTATTTACAAACATCAGATATATATATATTTTCTGTATTTACACTATAAAATTATGATTGTTGGTGTGTAAATGATGAAATGAACTAAAAATTATAAAACAAGCAGCAAATGTTTCACACTATCAATAGAGAATTTAAATAATAACTAAACAACCATTCAAACTCGACAAATAAGCTGAGATTAAAAAAAAAACAAAAAACAACAACAAAAAATAGGAAAAACAAATGAACTCGTGACAGAATGTTCCTGAAGGAAAAATAAAACAACTTCACATATAAATGGGTTTCTGGAATCATTTTTTAGTTATATATATATATAAATATCTACAGTACAATGTAAAAAAAAAAAATGAAAACACCTACAAAATGTAGAGTTGCTTCGTTTTTGTTTTTCTTCGTTAAACTGGTATGAAAGGCACCCTATGTCGCGTCATCGTGAAGAAAATACTCATAAAACGTATGGGCCATGTGTTTGCATCATCTCATAGTAATCAACAAATTACGCAAATCGTTATGTACAAGGATAATAACATACCTATACGTGGAACAAAATACCGGTATATAAACAAAAAATGGCGGTTTTGTGTGTGTGTGTTTCAAACATACATAGATAAAATTGTATATTCGTAGTAAATAAGCTTGTCAATGAAAATATGAATTATTATTTTAAAATATATAATGGCAATGGTAACACTGAACAGTTGAGAGAATGACAAATGCATTTTAAAAAGTGTTTTGAATCTATCGTTCTCTGCAACCTGCAAAGAGACTTGGAAGTAGGTTTAGTCGTTTTGTTATACAGGGTGCCATACACAATGAGATCTAAACATTTCAATCACATACAGTTTAAAGATAAATACGAACATAATAATAACTAAATAAGAAAACGATAGCGAATATGCAAGTGTTTCATAAAACAAAATACGACTTTAATGCACTAAAACTTGCCTCTGGTTAGCAAGAAGAATGTCTAGGCTGTCATGCCATGTATTCTGCAACATTCCCTATGTGACTGACTTCTTTTCTGAAACCAATCTTTGCTCAGAGTCGCCATTTTGGAAAATGACTGACTGCAGTGCCACTGTGGCTCTAACATGCAACTACAAACTTCTGACCTAAACTTTTTTTTTTTCAGTTTCACTTTTCGTTCTATCAAGCATCACATTTGCATTAACCTGATAAGAATAAGTACTGAAGTTTTTCCAAATGTTTAAAACTCATTGTGGACACCCTGTATTTCTGTTTTGTTTTTTTCATCTCTTTATTTTTAAAAATACTCGTATTATATAAAGTTGCAAAACATTCAACTGAAACTGCTGCTTTGTCACAACGAATCTTGAAAAAACAATGCGTTTCGAAGAAACCACTTGGCACTAAAATACACGATGTCGATGAAGACAACAACAAAAAAATATCTCCTACATTTCTCAGCTAAATCATGACAAAAAACAAAACAAAAAATAAAAAATGAAAATGATATTTGACGAACAATCCTTTTCCCATAAACAACGTTGAAATAGAACTTTTTTTTGTGTTTATAGTGTTGGACATTATGACGATCGGTCGTGAGGTCAGACTATATAATTCTTTGAAAAACAAAAAATCGTCACTGCCATAAATTGGCAGTTGCCGACGATGACATCCATCCAAAGCAAGAGATTCGTGCGACTGTCATCATTTCGATTGAAAATGATCACCAGTAAAAAAAAAAAAAATTCTCATATGAACATGATCCTTACTTGCTATGGATTGATATATATATATATAATCACAGTATCCCATGAATAGGAACTAGTAAAATAAAACTTTGGCACAAACACGATTTGGCTGCAAATTGTTTTTTTCTTTTTTTCCTATGATAAAATAATAATAATATAATCCTTTCGTTTGCATTGATGAGTTTTCTTGCAGTGTATAATAACGAACTTGATTTACTTTATTCCTTCCCTCGCCAACTGCTTGCAACCTCTCAATGTGAATCGATTTCATTCAAAAAAAAAAAATAAGGAAGAGAATGATCGACGAAAATAATAAAAATAAAAAAGATGTTATATTTCTCTATGCAAAAAAAAAAATAATAAAATTCTTTTACACCGTACCCACTTTTGTGTTTTAAACTTGCCATAAAAGGAGATGATTCGTACTATCGTCCCTTCCAGCTGCTTCGCTAATGTTCGTGTTCCTGAAATCTTCGTAACCATCGCCGCCGCTGAGAACGAGAATTTTGCAAGTGTTCGTCGCACTAATGGAAGATCTTCGAAACAGACTCTGAGTGTCTTTCAATTTGATGGACCGGTTGTTGTACTTCGACCGACTCAGCCCCTCGACGACGGGCTGCATTTCGACGCACGACAAAAAACGTACATGACCCGTGTGACCATGTGGAATACCTGAAATACGTACATGGTTTTCTTTACAATGATCCGCACCCAAGTTCGAACGCATGATTCGCTAATTGGATTCGTCATTGATTATTATTAATGAGTTACTAACCTGTTATGGCCGGTGGAGATATCAGTTTGGAAGAAGTCGATGTTAGGTGTGGAATAGCTACGTTCAGAATCACTCCCGCACTCGTTCCGACCCATAGCAAATCTTTGCACGCCAGTAAAGCAGTCACCCTCAAGCAAGCGGCTTTGTGTTGACGAATGATGTCATCGCACCCTTAAATGATATCGATCACACTAATGTAAGCAAATACATAACCATAGTTTTGCACGTGTAAGATGATCTTACGCAAGATTTTACACAAGGCGCTATTCCCTAGCTGCATCTTATATTTGTGGGCATCATATAAATTATAATAAGCAGCTAGGTGCAATAAAAAATTACGGGCAGAATATAAAAAAAATATATATGAATGAGTCTGTTTGGCTTTTGTTGTCACCTGACTGATAATGTAGCTGTATTGTACATAATTTTGTAAGCAAATTTGAAAAAGAAAACAATAGACAACGTACCTGCCAACATTTTCGTAACTGAAGGTGTCACGCTGATGTCGTACAAGCACTCGTGCGTGACTGCATGAAACAGACGTATAGTTGCGCTGTTTTGAGCAGACACCCATACGCCGAAGCCAGATGCAGCCATACAGAGAACTGACCGAGTGGAATCGGATATGGCCACAAAGCTTTTCTGCAATTTAAATGCATTTTTAAACGTGATGGAACTTCTTCTAAAGATCTACAAAATAAAAGGGCAAAACATTACCTCAATTTCTAGTGTTGTTGTGGTAACAACTTTGATGAGATTGTGACAACCGCACCAAAGTTTACCCATTACGGAGATCATCTTGGTGACAGGAGACGCTGCACTTCCAACAGCCACAGTTTGCGGTTCGATGGTGTTCCAACCACCTACTACATGGCAATAAACCAAGAAATTCAGTTAGTTATCCAACATCAGTTCACCTTGACTTATGCAATTGAAGGGCTTTGGGCAATATAAAGATAAGCCACGTTTTTAAGCAATTGTTTAGGAGCGCCGTTTTTCTGGTGAGAAACTTCATGAGTACCATACCAAGCAATCAAGTGATTCTCTATATTATGCTGCCATTTTTGGAAAATTCGGGAAATGGTAAAGTAACAAGCTAGAAATAGTACTGATGGACAGTTTGATGTAAAAATGCCATTTTTGGATATAGTGTGACTTATCATTTCATTGCCCAGAGTCCTTCAATTTATTTTGTACTCCCTCCATCCCAAATTATAGTGTACATTTAATGTAAAACTTTAGAAAAAATGTAAAAATAAATAAATAAATAAATACGTTTTTTTATTGGCTTATAGTTATCTAAATGTAATGGCTCTTTCTGATAAGGAAGTTAAGTTGGTGCAACGTGCAATCGTTTGTTTTTCGAGATAATGCCATGTCACGTCAAAATGCATGCAATTCAAAATAACACCCGTTGTAACTGCAACGATGAACATATGGCTTCTAAAAGTTGTGCTTCATACAAGAGAAACAATGTATTGAAACGATTGACGTCTGATCAGCAAAATCAGCTATTGCTACACTGAAAGATCGACTACCAATTGAGCTGCAAATAGGGACAACATTCGTCGTGAAGAACCTGCATCCACTATGTGTAACCAACATGCACGTGATACAGCATAACATAGTTTACGTCAATAAACACCTGACTACATTTGTATGGTTCCATTAAGTTGAAAAACTTAGCCTGTAAAGAAAACTACGTTTAAGCTGAATGTACACCAAAAATGTATACGTATGCATAATACACGTATACCAAATTTTTGTCCCTAATTTGAGACAATAAACAGCTATGTCGATGATATAATTTGAGCCAGAGGAAGTAATATATGAAAATCAAACATACCACAGTCATGTTTGTAAGCTGTCAAATCGCCGTTTGCTAAAGAAACAAACACTGTATTATCCATGTACCTGAAAACAAAACAAAATTTTCGTCATCAAAACGTAATGAAAAGAAAAATGATCCTTATATTTTATAAGAAAAAATACATTTTCCATACTCCATTGAAATACTAAAAATCAAATTTGGATATAGTATAACACTTACAATATACAATGAACAGCTGCGGCATGTTGCAACTTCACTTTATTCTTTTTCATCCGGATGTTGTCATTGCAATTGTAGATATGGATGCTTAACATGACATAAAAAAAACAAATTAATTCATCAAACAGTTGTTCATCATGAGTTTAAAATGTAAACACAAAATAAAAACGCCGTCTTGACAACTTACCAGCCATCTTCTGTGCCCAGCCACATGGTTGGTTGCTGATCATCTACTTCTAAACAATCGCCGGGTGGTAACGAATCACCTCGTCTTTTTCGACCTTCTTCATCTGTGTTATTAAAAATCAAAATTATTCACAAAACCAATTAAACGCAAGTTTGACATGACATATACATCCTAAACATGACATTCCTAAAAGATCTGGCCAAATTTTAATCATGGACGCTATGCATCAAAACAAAGCAAAAAAGCCCATATCAAACATGAATCCCAAAATGCATACACATTTGCATACCTACAGCAAATTATGCAGTGATACGCAATTCAATGGCGTGACTTCACCCTGCATTATCTCGGAAGAGAAGCATGTCCGAACCTATGTTTATATGAATGTTTTGATGCATAGCATCTGTGGTTAAATTTTGGCCAGACCTTTTAGGAACACCCTGTATGCTGCCATTCTCATTACCTTGCGACTCGATTCCTTCGTCATCATCATCACTCGATTCACTGAAACCAAAAATAAATAAATAAATAAATAAATAAATAAATAAATAAATAAATAAATAAATAAATAAATGTTTCTAATATTTTACAACATGTACATTCCATAACCAGCTCACTTGTAACATTTTAAATACCATACCTGTCAAGTTGAATGTTATTTCCGGAATTCTTTTCATTCTTACTATCGACGTCTTCAACCGATATACAGATCGGAGGCTTGTTCTCTGCTGTGTACGCTCGACGACGCTGCTTGAAAGCCTCTGGTCTGTGAAGAATGAAGGTATTGCATCAACTTTTCTTATTTCGTCTTGACTGAAACAAAATTGACCCCTCGTGTGAATTTGCTAAAAACTTACGGTGGAGCAGCGGCAGGAACGGAGGCGATGCACAGAATTCGAGCGTTGCAAACACCATTGCACGATGTAACCGTCGCTTCCGGCTGGAGGCTGAGGATGCATACTTGTCCGACGTAGCCATCGCTGTTGCACACCCACACATCCCGAAGGTTGTGTGAATTCAAACCTAATGTAGCTGAAGCACATGTAAACTAAAAACAAACATTCGTTGAAAGGGTTACATGCAGTAGTGGGAACAGAATTCTTGTTTTTAAAACACACACACACACTCGATCTCACTCCAACTTCGGAAAATATGAAACCAATTCTAAAAAGAATGTCTAAAATACGTAAAACAAATAACAGCCTGGAAGCTCTTTCCCGTCAAATTGCTCGGAGATGACGTGTTCCGGCTGTCAAAGCTAATTTTTATTTAATTTTGTGACGATCCGAAGTCAAAAAGAGATGGAAATCTAGTTAAAACAAAAACTATAACCGAATAGCCCACCTGCAAGCCAGCCCTAGTTTTCCGAATCGGTAAAGGTGTCATGAATTCGGGTGGTGGCCGATAATCTGCAGTCAACGCTGAAATGAAAACGGATGTCAATTATAAAATAAATGGGACTGAAACGTAACTTCTCTGTTTGAAACAATTTTAAGAAAATCAAATATTTGCCAAACTTCCTTACAATAAGCTTCACATCCACTACCCCAGATTAAAGAAACTATCTTTACAGGATGAGGATTAACAAAAAAGTTACGTTTTGCTTTCCGAGAGTCCGAAACTTGACCCACTATACAGGGTGTTCCTAAATGGTCTAGTCAAATTTAAAACACAAATGCTAGTCTTACCCAATTTATGTTTTGCATCTACAAAAGCTGCTTCCCAGTGCGCTCGCTTTTCGGCTGTAGAAAACACCATGGATAGATTTTCAACTCCCTCTCTGCAAAAAAAAAATTATAATGATTCGTAACCAAAAAACAAATAAGAAACAAAAATGCTCAAGATATCATTGCCACAAACACCTTCGGTGAAATTTAAAATTAAAAATAACTTACTGTGTGGTTACAGTCATTTCGAGATATAAAAGTTGAGCTTCGTTATTGTGCTTCTCTTGTAGCTGCCTGGCAATAGCTATTTGCATGTCTTTGAGTAATTCGTCAAGTGGCTGTAAACCGACATTTAGAGATAAAATAATCAAAACCTTGGAGTTGAGAGTAACTAAAATCAACATAAATATTTAAATACGATGAATCTGTTATTGAAATAATAAATAAACCAACCTGGTGACCGCAGTTTAAGCTGCTGGCCAGATCATTGATTTGTCCTATGAGATTATTATCCTCTTCCAGTTGTGCCATTTCTTTCAAAGCTTTTTTTACATTGGAACCGTTTGCTGAAACAAAACAAAAATCAACAAAAACATATCATAAATACTCCAAAAAAATGCAAAAAACTCATAAAACATACACGAACGCCTTAAAACAGGACTCATTCGTAAACAAAGAATTTGCTTCTACAAGACGAATAATGCAAAACTCACTTTTAATGATATCCAGATCATCGAGTGATAATTTCATTAATAATTTATATTTATTCATTTCCAATGTATTCTGAAGAGACCCAGGCGAATTGCTGTAAAAATAAAAATAATAATAATATTAAAAGTTTAGTTTCACATGTAAAAATTGTCATCAAATTTGTTATTTAAAAATAACGTTATTGTCATACCATGCAGCCGATGCTTTTCTTATGGTTCCACTTTTTCTTTTTATGCTCGTAATGATAAGCAAATCGGAAAATAAAAACAAACATCTCTCTTTTTTGGTTCCTAAACCACCCTGTAATTTAATTAATAAAAAAACAAAAACATATTATAAAAAAATATTACATTAGACAACAAAACCTATTTATTTTTTTCAAAAAGTCATTATGAAAATGCATAAAAATCTATTTTTTTGTACAACGATGAGAACCTACCGACATAGTGACTAGATCATAGCGGATAAAACATCGATGATTTTGAACGAGCTGAAATAAAATGCAAAAAAGAAAACTGTTTTCATTACATTTTCATCTATTGGCAAAAAAAAATGCAAAATTCGTTATTCCAAGTTAATAAAACACAAACAACCAATTCATAATTGACTCAATATACGTAAATAAAAATAAACATAAAAAATAAAATAACATAAATTGTCAAACTTTACATCAACTAGGCCATCGATGAGATTCTCAATTTCCTTCAACTTTTGTTGCATCTGCTCATTCTCGTAATCTTCCCGCTCCATGTGATTAATTTTCATTGCGAGATCATGAACCTGCTGCTGCGCTAAGACTAAAAGACGATGATCTGGATGATCCACCTGAGTGTGTTTTAAGAGTTCCTGAGAAGAAGAAAAATAATGGAAGATTGAAAAATTGTTGACTGTTGTCTTGTCGAACAGAATGGAAAAAAGAAAAATGAACTTTAATTTCCTCGGTGTACTTACCTTTATAAGAAGCTCGTACCTAGGTATCCTTTGAACAGGCATGATTAATAATGCATCTAACGTTAATTTCCCTTTATGCTCCCGAGACATGTGCTGTAGTGAAAGCAAATAGTGGTGTTTTTTGATTATTAATTAATTAATCAAAACCAACGTATACAGGGTGTCCCTAAAGTCACTATTTGGTGGAATGAGGTGAATTTCAAATACTTTCAAGGACATTGAGGCGAATTCAAAGACATTATTATATGTATTTATGCTACAGCTTCAATTATTAATTATTAATTATTTTTCTTCAAAAATTAACCCTGGAAATAGTTGTGTTTCACAATGCTGCTTATTGATTTGAGGGTTGGTGAACGTTTACTTTAAGTTAGTAGGCTGAGCTTAGGAAAAATATCGTTAAGATAAATGGAATGTTTTAATGTTATTGTTTTACCTAACCTAAAGTCGAGTCTATGGGTGTAGATACGGGGTCAGGTTAGATGGAAAACACAACAACATTTCATTTATCTTAACAAAATTTTACATAAACCCCGCCCACCAACCTAAAGTAAAAGTTTACCCACACCCCAATCTACTCTATTTTGTTATGTCCTTTTCTGTTCATTTTTTTGCATTACTTACTACTAAGGAGCCCATCAACAATGATGGGTAAATAAAATTTCACCAAGGAATTCATTGTTTTAACCTATGTTGCCTAGCAACATTCATGGCCAATGGCCATACAGGTAACCACACTTTTCAGCCAATAAGAACTGGTGTTTTTACTTGTTGCCATAGCAGTATGCACAGCATTTTATTATTATTAATTAAATTGCCTTTCATCATGACAGACCGGCATACAGCTCATACACATTATAATCAGTATATATAATCTTGTCATTAAAACGTTTATTTGAAACTCGATGTATTTCACCAAATACACAATGACTTAAGGAAAACACCCTGCATCGTGACAGAATGAACAATGATCTAATAAAATAAAATAAATGAAGAAAAAAAAATTGTTATTTCTTAAGCTAATAAAATGTAGTTTAAATTTATAACGCACTCCGAGAAACTTGGCAAAAGCTGGCTTTGCTTGAATTGCAATTTTAATTGCTTCCTTGGCGGATTTCCAGTTGTTTATAAATGCGGTGTATGTGTTGATCACTTGCTGTTTGGTAAACTATGACAGCAAAATTTGACTTGATTTAACGCACACGACTCAAACGGAATGCAAAAAATAAACTATGCAAACCAGGAATGAAAAAGAATCCCACTCCTATTTGCACAACATGTTCCATCAATTTCATTATTTGTTTTTTTTTTACTCACAGCTTCCACAAACACATCTCCAACTTTCTGCTTGCCATCCCAGTTTTCCAATCGACACCTCAACAAGTCGAGGAAGGTTTCGTGGTGCGACAAAATTTCTGGCACTTGAAAAAACATTGTGTCCACCAACGACGAATCGACCAAACCAGTGTTTTCAGGACTTTTGAGAGGCTTGTAATATTTCTGAAGAAAACCAGTGAAATTAAAAACCAAGCATAATGAATTTCTCAGTGAAGTAAGGTTTGAGCTCATTACCGGTAACCGTAAGCCAATTATCGGAATAAGGCCCTTTATAATATTACGTTTTGAAAGCTAAAATCAAAAGTTCCAAAAGCAAGCTTACATTAACTAGGATCTGTAACGAATCGACGTAAGACCTTTCAATGTCGTACAATTCACCGACAACGTGGGTCCTAGTGTCCTGAAAAAAAAAATAACAACAATTTTTTTTAATCAATCAAATTATAAGGAAAAAACTCACTAGATGTTACAATACCGAACAAGAAGTTTACAAAATAAAATCAAAAGCATTATTCCATATACCCTAATAAGGACGCACCCTGTTAAGACTAATCTTGTTTCGCCTAATCATAATTGTTTCGACTCACCTGTTTGTGAGTCGACCTAACCTAACCTAAAACACTTAATTATCATCCTCGAAATAGAACGGTTCGTCTATAACAGGTGAGTTGAAGCAATTATTCTTAGGCAAAACAGGATTAGGCGAAACAGGGAGCCACGACTGATAAATATAATTTATCACCAATAAAAAAATTAATTTTAAAAAAAAAACTACTGTCCCAACAGCATAAACAATACTTTTACACCCCACGAAATTTTGCCCCCACCCCCTATAAGTTTCATCAGGTAAGGAAGAAAGGTAGAAAAAAACATGAAAAGTTTGAGAAAGACCACTCTAACCAATAGTTTGGTTCGAAATAGCTGTGTAAACAGTTCACCTGTTTCTTTCTCACACTATCCTTTTTTTTCATTTCCGAAGAATCTAGAAGGGAAGTCCTAAAAAATGTCGTAAAAAAAGACCCACTTGGGTCAGTAAGATGAAAAACGTTTCCTTTAAGAATTTTTTACTGAAGATAAAAAACAAGAAGTTATACTAAACTCATCAGGTGACTAAATGAAATACAGTTAACAAAAACCTACAACTATAAGTAATGCAAGTAGAAGTCAACAACTTAAAAAACTGAAAATTAGTAATCACATAGACATGATAGAAGAGAATATCAGCCGTAGAAAACATCAATAATCCGAAAAACATTAGTGGTGAGGTTGGACCTTACTGATCCGAGACATATTTTTTGCTTATGCCTATGTAAGTTGCAATATCAGTAGTACAGTATAGCATGCATGCAGATTACTTTGACATATTTTTGTTATCCTAAGCTTTGCTGGTTCGGAAAATCCCCTAATCCGGTTACTTGTCTGGTCCCACGCTTGCCGGATTAGTAAAGTCCAACTGTAATCCAAAATGAATTTCCGACAACAAATGTAACCTGTTGGTGGTATTTTTATGGAGTCACAAACAAAATCAGTTAATACCCCCCAACTGTGTTCTTCTTCTCTCCTATCTTATACAACTTTCACCATTGCTTATTTAGCAGAGATGTGATCAAATGATATTACTGTAGTTTAATTGAAAGGCCAGGTGTAAAAGAGTGTCTAGTAACATTTTTGTGAAAAAAAATAAAATGACCTAGAAGCATTTTCGAATGTGTTAGGTGACGTTTCACCTCCCTAACAGATAATTTTGAGCAAAACAACATTATGATGTGCAAAAAGAAATTAGTGCAAAAAGTGTAAAGTAGCTCATAGACAACAAAGCAGGTTCAGATCTTTAAACGTTACTTCCGCGAAATGATAAAAATGTTACTTAACACCCTTTTACAGCAGGTTCTTCAATCAGATTACAAGTGTTCAATTATCTAAAAAAAAAAACCACCCCAAACGACTAACAGGTACTCCGAAAAGATCACTTATCCAGAATTACTTACATCTTCACGATTTTGGATTATTTAAGGTTCGTAATCTCTATACTTTAGATAATGCGTTGAAAACGTAAAAAAAAAATACCATTAACATTTGTAATCTTAAAATTATCTTTTGTCAAAAACAAAGTACCGGAAAAATACAAACACCTATATACAAAATATTATATAGAAACCCATATTTATATGTATAAATCCTAGTTGCCACGATTTTTTATCCATGTATATTTTGCTTTTTAATTCAGCCTGACCATTGTATGGAAATTCGTAGTTTCTGCTAAGTTAGGTTGAGTCTGTCTCTGTATTGTCAATTGCTTTTAAGTGCAATAAACTATTATTATAAACAAAATGTGTATGTAAATATACAAAATGTCAGCATCTGTATATGCAAAACGTTATATCCATATGCAAAATATTGGATTGATGCAAAATGAACGACCGTTTTTATTGGTGTTCTTCAAAGCTTTCTAATTTATAAAAGCGATCGTTAATTCTGCATCATATTCAATATTTATAAGCACATTGATACTAATTTCAACAGGCCGTGGATAATCATACTTGTAATAATGTAATTAACTTAAAATCAATGCATCATTACGTTTTAATTACACGTTTGAAAAAAGCAACACACTTGTAAAGACAACAATATTGTTAAACTTCACGTACAGTAATGTATCTTCCATTGTCGTGACATCGGAATAATGTACATTTGTACTGTTTCATCGCAGATACAGTATACCAGGAGTCGATGAAAACACATGAGTAATCTACTCTTAATACTAATTCAATCATCCATAATTCACGTTTAACCAGTGGGAGGGGCGATACTAACTACATAATACAATGTTTACTGAAGCATGCTTCATCAACTCGGTCTTCCCGATTTATCTATGCAATCAAGCGAACTTCCAATGAATGGTAGTCATGGGAATACAGTATTGCAGACCAGTTCGGCACATCAAATAACTATTCTTCTTCGAAAAAGATGATGATGATGTTGAACCCACGTTTGAAAAACAGTCTACTCGTTATTTGTTCGTTCGACTGCAAAAAATTATCCTTCTTCAACACAATACCTTATATGTATATATTTCTAAACCAAATAATCGATCCAATCCCATTCTTTACGATTCCCTGACATTCGATACTATCGGGATGGAAACTGGATAGTAACTTGGAACTGGTCCACTTTGAAACAACAAAAAAGTGGTAGAGTCGGTCTTAACTTGGCTTTTTCAAATAAAACGGAATAATATAAAAACCATTTGGGGATGCAGATGCGAAAACACCGAAACTCCATTTCGCTACAGTATCTTTTTGTCAATACAGTACAACAGCACTCGATCATTTGTTGACATTGTTCCCCCCCTATTGATCTGTTTTCATTTCATCAATGAAATTAAACGTTTTATTCTCGATAATAATAAACGTTCTTTTTTATTGCCTAATGTCGTTCGTAGCCATTGCAACAACGAGGAAATGCCCGAGTCAAGCAACTGATCAATTCAAAGTGCTCGTGATAAAGACGATTACCTTTAACCCGGTAATGACGTTTTAAGCGTTAAGTTTAGAATGAAACAAAACGCCAGTTTCTGTTTATTTCCACTGTAAGGAAAACAATTGCTTTTTTAATGAATGAACAGCATAAAAAGCAATTTGTTGGACTCTTGCCGATTTAATGTCGATGCTTACAAAGAGTTGAATAGAGGAAACAATGATAAACTTTTTATGGACATTTTAGACTGGAAATGACTTTCCAAGCTATTCGTAATGTTTGAAATAGTTGATGTTTCACTTTACTATCGCTCTTGGGGGAGTTGTTTCTGTTGATGCTGGAGTAAATGGAAACGTACTTCTAAGACTCTTTGTTGTTCTATGTGTGTCAATACGAATCAATAACCACACTGTACGCACGAAAGAGCTTGGAAAAATGACAACTTTAAAGACAACCGCTGAATGTAGACCACAGTGTGTTATCCAGAATTCTATCTAATCCAAATCTAATTTCCATCTTTTATTAATGTAATGGACAAACGCTTTTTGTTTACAAAGTAATTTTGAATTTCCTTGTGCTATCAGCTGTGTACATTGTTTAAGTACGCAGTAGAGTGTCGATTATCCGAACGTTGATTATGCAAACGACCGCTTATCCGAACAGCGGTAATCGAGTAGATGAGCAGGGATTCCACTTAGATTTATGCCAGTCGTATACTGTACAGGATAGTGTTCTGATATTTATTTTATTTACTATTCTACAGTTGAATAAAATGCTAAAGCGGAAGCGAACAATATTATCCCTGAAAGACAACAAAGGCCAAGAAAACTTCATGCTTTTTTAAAACGTTTCACAGAATACATATCCTCGGCTTAGACTGTACCGTGAGCATGCTAACTCCATTTTAGCGACTTTACAGAAGCATAAAAGTAAATACAAATACATAAATTATATAGGAAAAATATTTTTTCATTTACACCATGTTAGAAGTCAAATTGAGCTGAACTGGTTTTCTTAGTTAATGCGACTTGTCTTTCCCTTTCGAATGGTATGTTCATCTCAAAAATGTGCCAAAATGGAGTTAACAGGTTTACACCTAAGCCGACGATATGTAAAATGTATGTAAATAAAATATAAACGTACAGTACTCGTAAAAACCCAAAAAAAAAATTTTTAATTTTCATATATGCACATAAACTATTGATGTCCGATTATGCGAACAAATCAGTTTTATGAACACCCATGAACAATTAGTTCTGATAATCTACGCTCTGCTGTATTTTAATTTTAAAATTAGATTTAAAAAAAAAATAATTAACGAAGAGTGATAACTTTTTCAAAAACTATTCCTTTTGATTGTAAATTAATAATTGTAGTGATGAAGTGGAGTGCATATTTGTAATTCACACAGACATGTTTCAGGATAGTTTGTAACCCCCCTCCGTCTTCCCTGTACAATTTCACCTTCGACACAATTTCACTTGTATTATTTCGCCTTAATTTATATCTCCCTGTCCCTGGTGATTTACAAACTGAGAAGAACTGTATATATTTTTGTTAAAATGGTTCTCACATCATTAATGAGAGTTCCTCGATTTTATGCGAGGCGAGGGTTACGTTCCGCAGAAATCCCACGAAAATTCAGTGTCGAAATTTTAAAATAAAAATGATTAAGTTATCATAGAGTGTCAAAACTCCAGCTTTCAGTGACTTCCGCACAAAAAATCGCATATTGAAATTTTATAGAAAGTAACACGCGTCTGGGAGGAATTTTTATCATCTAATATTAGTGAGTGAGTTAATATTAGTGAGGTAGGTAGGTACTTGGAGTTTAACGAGGGCACCGACTGGCTGGAATATTAGTGAAATCGCATATAAGAAATGTGCATAAATCCATGGCTTCCTGTATTTTTTGTTGCTGCTTTTTTTTTTGGCCAACTTCACTTTCAATTAAGACTTAAATCAAGTAGGAATTAAGGGTTGAGACTTTCTTCATATTACAGTACTGGCATTTTCATTAGTAGAAACAAGGTTACATGAAGAACAAGTGACATAGGTGGTTAAATGTTCTTCACACAAAAAATAAGACTTTATAGTTTACTTCTTCGAATATATCCTATACTGCCTCGGTCCAAATTATGATATACATTTCATGCAAAACTTTCCGATTATACCATGTGTATGATTTATTGGCTTATAGTAATTTAAATGTGATCCTCTTTCTGATTTGCACTGTAAGTTAATTTTCAATTTATTTTTTTGTTTTTTTTGGAAACAGTGTCATGTCATATCAAAATGCATGCAATTCAAAATGAAACCCATTGTGACTGCAATAATGAACATATGGCTTCAGAAAATTATAATTCACATAGTAGACACACTAACTAAATAAAAAATAATTTACAGTTGAAAAGCGAAATGGTATTACAGCTTTTACTACAACGAAAGCTCGGCAACTTTTTATTTACTTGAGCCCTAGCTTTTTTGATCACCCTGTGAAATAAATCGAAAATCTATATTACTCATAGTAAGCATATGAGTAAATAAAACAACGCTTCCGGTATTACAGAATGACTTTATAACTTATTCAAATTACATGCATTTTTAATTTTAACCAACAAATGTGAGAAATGTATACCGTATTTTGGAATACAAAAAGCAGCCAAATGTGTTAAGTGAGAACTGTATAGATGTAAAAAAAAACAGGCAAGTATACCATATTTTGGGACAAAAGAAATAAAATTTTGTTCGTCTTCTAAGATGAATATCACAATACAACTTCATTTTTACAACCTTTTATTTATATAACTTAACTGAGCATTGTTAGTTTGATTCAACATCTTTGCGATGTATTTTGACCAAATTCTCAATATCCCAGAAAGATAAAATTTGACACACAAACGTAGTCCGCGAAACGTTTGATTCTGTTAAATTTTAACGAGTCGATGTCGTGTCAATTCCGAGAAATTGACACACGAAGGATTGTACCAAAGAAAGAATATTTTTTAATGACTTGTTTTAATTGTCAGCACAATCAATTTTCTAATCATGTCAAATAACAATATCGTGTTGCTGCCTAAACAACTAAGAACTGAACTAATACCGGTGCTGATTTATTTGTAAACACACAAGCTTCTAAGAACTTCCTGTAAGTTCCTGTAAGTTGAATTATAACTGGGCTACATTATTTCATCCTCAACATTAACTTAATTATCAGTGACTACTTTACTAATGGTTAGGTCGATTAATTTTACTCTTTTTTATTGATGTAGTACAGCAGTTCAACAGTAGCTACCCATTCACATTCAAATAGTGAATACTGATGATACCGGAAACAGTTCGTAAATTTCTTCCTTTAACACGAAAAATTTATTTCATAGTCAACCCACAAGCATCATTTGGATTGCTTTTACAAACACAAAAACCCTCAATCTATTAGATCGCTATAATGTTTATTTACTATTCACAATAAAAATGACATTACCATGACTACAAAACCAATTAAATTCGAGACAAAACCAATTTAATTATTTTCAAGTTTGTTTTTTTTTATGAAAAGAAGAGTTTAAATTCAATACCATGAAGTGGCCAATAAAATTCGAGCGATATTTTTATTTCTACGACTAAAACCCTACAAAATAAACAAAAAGAGAAACCTTGAAAAATCTGCCAAAACTTTACCGACTGATACTGTACAACTGTATATTTGGTATATTATGCTTAACAACAAAAAAAATTTAGTTAAATAACTTTATATGCACATTCCCTAGTAGAGGATATTCATTCATAATTCTTACATAAAACGTGAAAAACATACGTACTTTTTTATACTGTATATACAACTTTTTCATATGAAAACCAATCAATTTTATAGGTCAATATTCTGCTAATAATAGTAAAATATAATAATGTAATTTAAGGTGTAAAGATGAAAAGTTATTATTAACTAAACAGTGAGAAATGGTACAACAACTGTTCACACACAATTAATAACCAAAGCGAACAATTGTGTAAACAACCAAGGAGAAAAGTAACCACTTGGTCAACATTTTTAGTCGTTATTCCAAGTTACCCCAGTGCTCGAACAAAATCGAAAGCATGACTTCAAAGAGAAAATGTAAACAAATACAAAATAAAAACAAAAACAATTTGGAAAACACCAAAGCTGCTACAATTAAATATCGAGTTAGTAACCCCCGAAAAAAAAACTACTATAAACGAAACAAAGCGACAACGAGACAAACATAATAATAGTAAGTGGTTCCATAGTGGTGCCTACCACTTGCAATCCCAAGGTTATTGTGTTAGCAGGAACCGTGAATCGACGATCAAAAAAGTATCGGCGTATTCGCTCCGAGATCCACGGATCACTCTGAGCCCTTTTACTGAACCGGCGACTGAAGGGCAAGCCAGAGAACGGCAAAGGTAAAGTGGACTTGGACGTGGACGTGGTACTGTTGCTGGTGCTACTGGTGGTTGCAACGTTCGAGGAAGTCAGAGGCGGCGAATCTGGGGGTTCTGGCGTGATCGGCGGCGAAACGCCCATGCCACCAGCTGATGACAGTGGCAGTACCACCGAACAGCAACTGGCTGCCGCGGCCGACGAAGGTAGAGCGGCAGCGACGACAGGCAAACTTGGAACTGCATAGCTCGCTGGTGTCAGTGGCGGCGGCTGAAGAGAGGATCTCCTCCACCGGTTCTTTTGCTGAAGAGCCACAACCGGCACGGTGCGAATCTTAGCGGCAACCGTGGACTGGGATCTCTCCCGCCGCCGCCCGCCCGAGCTGTCCGACTGCACAAGTGTCGTCGTGGTTGTGTGTGTGTTGCGTCGAGTCAGAACAGAGAGGATTGGTTGGTTTGGTTTTCCGATCCTCTGAGACACAACCCAGAGGCAAAGAGGTTCGGATGGAAAGATCCCAACTTATAAGCTCGCCGCAGTAGCCATGGAAACCGAAGAGACCACTCCGACCAATCCCAAGCGCGGGCGATGAAATTTGTAACGACAATGAAAAGTTACTGCCTCAATGTAGCCTAACGGTGCAGTCGCGTAAAAATCAATAGAAAAGCCTCTGCTGTTGTTGCAGTGTGACTCTGGGTTTTCCTCCTCCTCTTCTTCTTCTGCTGCTCGTGCAGCAGAGTTACCTATGTTTGTCTCTTCTACAGTAGTTCTAAAACACACACACACCGACGCACCCGTCAGATAGGAAAAGCCGAACAATATGCACAAACCACCTCGCTGCTCTTTTCAAACTGAGGGTGACAATGAAAAGCTCATTAAAAAGATGACGAAAGGAAAATAGGCGATTGAAAACCATATTAAAAATTAAGAGTGTCTTGTTCTCTTCGTTAAAGTTGCACGTTCGGGACAAAAACGGTGTTCGAGCATACGATCCAACTATGTTGTTTTTTTTTTCTTCGAAAAACCAACCAGATAAGTTGATAAATCACATCACCAACAACTCCAAGCTGAGCGTAGAAACCTAATGCACCGCATTAAATATGAACCAACTCGTTTCAATATACCGTTAGCGTTTGTTCCGCTTTGATGTCGCTGCTTTAAGGGAGATGTAACAAGAGTGTTTAGTAAGCATTAAAACGTGCAAAGATGTATCACAGAACCACTTCACACAAGTGTACAGTAATTATTAACTGTATATCACAAATATAAAATACGAAAAACTCATTTGTATCATCTATATACAGTTCAGTGAATTAAATTCTTTTCATGTTTGTCTGTCTGTCCATGCGTGCGTTTATGACGTAAAAAAACTGATGGATCGATTTTTATGATACTTCGTACTTAAGTTGGAGTGGATTCGGGGAAGGTTATATTATCCATGTTACATTTTTACATTACAAACCCAAAAAGTTCTTCTTTACCCACGAATTCATGAGTTTTTGTCCAACACCGGCGGTTTTTCTATCTAGTATTAGATAAAGTGGAGATAATGTGTTATCTAAACACAAATGTATACGTGTAAAAAATGTGAATAACACATTGCTACCTTACCTTATTCGTGATATTAGTATCACGAATATATGAAAAGCAAATCACTCATTTTTATCTTATTTCTGTTTCCTTGGAGCGAAAAACCACATGACAAACCTCCAAAAATGCGAAAATTCTACCAATGAAAATTTGATTAAAGTGGGCTAGCCTACTATACACACATTATTAATGTTCTAATTTCACATCATTAGAGCTGAAGTAGCCTGCTGTTACACACAAATTGCCACTTGCTAATGGCGTATAAAAGGGTCGATTTCAAAGGTTAAGGTAAACTTTCACGTGTAGAAGGCATCTTGCTGTTTGAAGCAAACAACTTCACTTCGAAACAAGTTTTACCATCATCTTTAACAGCAAAAATATATAAAAGAAAAATGACTATTACAAGGTTTCAACATTTTAAGTTCAAAACCCAACCAAAAAATACCAACACTAACCCGTATGAAAAGTACTTCTTACAAATTACAAAGAAGGAATTGTTTCGGAGAAAAGCGTTGCCCTATCTTCAATATCCACTCCAAACCATTCCAATTTGCTCCCTAATAGCCCGAACGAAATGTTTATAAAACGATTGTCTTAGTTTTCATTTCCGTGCTTCTCGTTTCCTATGGACTCCTCGATCAGATGGCTAAGAAAAGAGTCTCTGGAGGCGTTAGTGCTTTCACCCGGAAGCTGAACTTTTCCTTTTCACCCCCCCAACAACTTTGTCATTTTACCTCCTTTTTTCCCATTGGATACCAGAAGAATTGATATATAGAAAGTGGATCTCCTCCAGGTTTCTAAAGAACGACCTGGTAGCATTTTAATCTCACCAAAGTCCTTTGAAGTCATGGCAAGGAAAGGAAATTGAAGAAGAAAATGATGACAAAAACCTACTGGCCCCTTTCTAAACTGTATGCAGGCGGCCACAAAACATGCGTTAACTTATAAATGTCACCTTGATGTAAGTCTTACATCACCAATTTCACCTATAAAAAGAAACCAACCCATTAACACATAGTCCTAGATATTTATGAGAGGGTTATGTTCTGCGAAAACATCGAATAAATTGAAATTTTCATAAAATGGAAAAACTACGACGAATAATTCCAGCATTTGCGACACAGGTGGCGTACACAATGTGAAAGAGAAAACGCCTTTAGTAGTTACTTGCGCAACACCGCACAGAACCACGTAACAGTGAAATTTTCTCGCTTTTAACGAGCATCCGGAAGGATTTTCTCTCACCGCATAATAGCGAACTCGCATAAATTGTGAGTTCACTGTATTGGTTTCAGGTAATAGTAAGGAAGCGATCAAAATATTAAAGTTGATGTTAAAATAAAAAATAAATTACGGAACGTGATGAAACACGATTCAGCGAATTATGTTGCAATAGAAAACCTCAAAAAATTGCATGATAATACATACAATGTTCAATGTTTGTTTTGTTTGTTTTTTTTTAAAAATAATAAAAATCAACGTTGATTGCATTATTCTACATTGTATCATTGTATTGATCCCCATGGTGCTTTCAATCCCAGGAATTTTCATTAGAGCCCACTTTTTCCAGTTTTTTTTGTAACAAGCATTCAATTCTTGGTTTTTCGCCATTCACCAGTACAATGTACAAAGAGCGAAAAACCGAAACAAAAATCATATTAAAAAATAAAGATCACCTAGATAATAATTAAAACTTTAAAATATTAAATATCGCTCGTGGCGATATGCATTTTCTCACATGCAAGATAAAAGAAAATATTTAATCTTGAAGTTTTTATTTTAAGATTTAAACGAGGCTTTTCAACCAAAAAACTGCCAAAAGGTAAAAAAAAACCAAACAACACAATTTTTTAAATGAAATTCTTCTACGAACCAAATTGAAGACGACTACCACATAATGTTACAATATAGAACACACTTTATCATCCATCATAGACTGAAATGAATTATAGAAATGGTTAGAAATAGTTGGCCATAATGATATAGGGTACTGCTATAGCTACTACAATAGCTAAGTAGTCATAAAAATGATGATGTCATTATGAAATTCTAAAATGTAAGTTTCATAAAATCATGGCAAAGATGAATCGTTCCTTAAATGTACGCTACAGTGCATCTGTATGTATCTGATGTGTATTTTTAATGTGTATTGCATGTGTTGTTTAAGCATGTTAATCATCTATTTTAGTTCAATAACAATAATAATGTATTTTAGTGTTTCCTTCATGTTTTTTTTGGAGTTGGTTGACTCCCTGCATTGTCCTGATGTTGAGTGTGATCCAGGTTTTGAAGTGAAAAGTTCTTTAGTAGTTAACGTGTATTTTTAATGTGTATTATATGTGTTGTTTAAGCATGTGAATCATATATTTTAGTTCAATAACAATAATAATGTATTTTAGTGTTTCCTTCATGTTTTTTTTGGAGTTGTTTGACTCCCTGCATTGTCTTGGTGTTAAGTGTTAAGTGTGATCCAGGTTTTGAAGTGAAAAGTTCTTTAGTAGTTAATGTGTATTTTTAATGTGTATTATATGTGTTGTTCAAGCATGTTAATCATATATTTTAAATCATATATTTTAGTTCACTAACAATAACAATTACAATAATAATGTGTTTTAGTGTTTCCTTCATGTTTTCTTTTGGAGTTGTATGATTCCCTGCATTGTCTTGGTGTTAAGTGTGATCCAGGTTTTGAAGTGAAAAGTTTTTTAGTAGTTAATGTGTATTTTTAATGTGTATTATATGTGTTGTTCAAGCATGTTAATCATATATTTTAGTTCAATA
>JAQIWH010000751.1:0-41277 GCA_034695005.1 Cryptops parisi | reverse complement strand
TATATTTTTGTATGTTTTTTTTTGTATTATGAGTGTATAATTTTCATACGATTTATATTAGCTTTACTTGTGAGTGACATTGTGAGTGAGTAAGTAAGCTGGGAATTGAACGTACGTATTCACAGACGTTTATGATAATATGCTGTAGAGTCCAATGAACCAAAAATCGCATAAAGTGAGAATCACATAAATCGAAAACCGCACAAGTCCAATTAAAAAAATTTGCACAAGTTGAATCAAAAATTGCTGAAATCGAAAATGGATTAACTCAAAATTCGCTGTATAGTGCAAAGTATTTTTGATGTATTTTGTTTTACAAATACATACTACTACACAAAATACTACTACTACTACTACTAGTACTAAGTAGTACTAGTTTCTTTGTTTTACTCAAATAAATTGGTAGAATTTTGTGTTTTTTTTTGGGGGGGGGGGCAATGGAGACCATATGTCTTATATTCTCTTGCCTTGTTATAAATTTAACAAGCCGCAACATCATTATATCGCAACAACATCCACATTCAAACAAACATGTTTCGAGGAATGAAAACTTTTTATCATCAATATCTTTCTTATGTCATACTTTTTAGTATTGTCAGATATTTTATTTTTATGATGTTACGCACGTTTTATAATGGTTTAAAATTTGATTTATTGAAGGTTATAGTTAATAATATTTAAGCTGGAGATTTTCTAATCTAAAATAAATCCACAGTTTAATGATCGACGAAAGATTAATTTCATTTTACTTGTAATTAAAAAGAAAACCCACTCTATTTGGAATCGATCTGTTTTTGAAACCTTAAAGAACCAAAATGGCGAGATTTTCCAGATTAATCTTCCAAGCTAAATGTTCCCAATTCGGTCATCTTGCTGAGATGTCACCTAAAAATACTAACCTGCGGGTAGAGCATTGCTTGCATTATATTAATATGTGTAATCCATCGTTGCAATTCTTTCGCGTGTTTAGTTTGCATGCACGAGAGAAGAAAGTGACCAAGTTGGGGGGTAAAGAAGGTCGCATCAACTTTTCATCAAGTCGCTTGACTTTAATCTTATTCCGAGCCAACCCCTCTACCCGATTGGCGCTCTGCCTCACTTTGTTCCACGATTTCTTTCTTTTCACAACGAATTCAATTTCACGTGCATGAGTGCGGAATGAATGTTTGGCGCGGGTATCATCGTCAGGATCAGAGCTCATTGACTTTCATGACAGCGGCCAAGGATGACAAAAGCGACACTGCCTAAGCGGATGTCGTTCGAACGAATGAGAGAGCAAGAACGACGGATGCTGCTACTACTACTTCCACTACTACTACTGCTTGTGCTAGCTGCTTCAACAAACTTTACCCCTCTGGTCACTCGCTGACAAGTGCAAGAGTCACTTCCTTAAGACAATTTCTTCCTCTTGTCTCACAAAGTCTAACAATTGGACTGACTCGTTGATGTTGTAACCTTTCACGTGTAATCTAATTACCATTTCACGGCTTTGCGATTGCGGTACCGTTTAACTATAAAGACCTTTTTTTTTTGCAAAAGAAACCGATTGTCTATTTCCTTCTTATTATATATGAGGATTTGTGAAAAAGTCTCGTCTCAATGATAGTTCCTGGAAGTTTGAACTCTTTTGAAAAACTTTGAATTCTTTGAAAAATGAACAATGAACTTTTCTCTTTATAACGAGCATCTGGGAAGAGTTCTCTCATCGCACATTAAACAAATTCTCATAGAAATGTAAGAAATACGAAATAAAAATAAAAATCTAAATTCGCATAAAATTCTCATAAAACTGAGGACCCCTGTACTGGAATCATTACTACTAATATTTTGTACATTCAAAACCAAAACTATAACTCAATTATTTGTAATAAATTGAAATTTCTAGACATCCTGTATCTATGTATAGAAGTTGTAATAGACTGAGTGACGGTTCAAATTTGTTTGGAACGGAACGTGGTGTTTTGTACTTGAGAAGTTGGGTGGAATAACGGCGTAAATCCAAAAACGTACCGTAGTTTCGAGAAAAAAAGCATAAACTTGTTTTAAATTTGACACTTTTAAATTTATGATTTAAAAAATACACTGCAAATACACTGTGTATTTACAGAAGGAAAATAAACAGGTTTCACAAAAAAACTCTTAACTTCAGTTAACTTCCAAATATCAGTATTTTTTCCATGGTTTTGAAGCGAAACGAGTGAGTGAAACAACCAGGAAGTGAAGCGACAAAACAAAAAGATTAAAGATTTACAATAGGCGCGTTTTATATTCTTGCTCCAAAAAGTCTGCAAAGATGCAAATCATAAGCAATCCAACGCCTTTATGCTATTGACTGGTCTAAAAAGATTTAATCATGTACGGTATTTTAAAGACTAACGGCGTAAATGTCTTTACGCCGTTTTCTCACCAAACTTTTCGACTAGACCAAATGTTTGTTCTTAATGATTGCACCAGTCTTTCTAAACAGGACCATATCTTAACTTTTCACATGGACTTGGAAAAACTTTCTGATCAATATTAGCTGAACATTACTGCGTTGATCATCAAAGTTGTATATAAAAAGCCAACATCCAATTTCGTAGTAAGTTGGAAGTTTCTTTCTCCTCCTCTTCCTTTTATTTCTTTGACACAATAAGAGGCAACCAGAAAAAGAAACCAGCCATGTTTAGGTATTTATCACCCGGGAGGGAAAATTCAAGACTTTTCTCATTTTCCGTGCTACCATTTCCTCGGGACAGAATGGGCGTGGAAAGTGGCACGTTACGGTGTGGTCAGCTTGTGCGTGCCAATAGTAACAGCACAGTCGCTTACACTTAGCCTAAGTGCTGAGACAATGGCGAATTTCCGAATGCACTTGTCGCTTATCTGCTTTCACTTTGGCCAGTTGCTCGTTTTGGGTCTTTTGGTCCGTTCTATATATCCAACTTCCCCCCTACCCCTCTCTCGTTCTCTGCCGTGTTGTTGTCGTTGCGGCTGCTTCGTGTCCCCCTAGCGGCAGATTGACAACGTGAGGGAGTTAGGCTCAGTGGCAACTCTGTCGGTCGCTGGCCTAATGACAGCAATTAGACCCACCACCCACTGTGGTCGCAGCAAACGAAAAAGGAAAATCACAAAGCGGATCGGTGGGGAATCACCATCTTTTCTTTTATCATACTAATTTGGAATTAAGGTCGCCTATCAGTTCTTCGAGTTAAAGCGACAACGCAATATGCACCGGGTCTTTTTCACGCTCAACCCTCTGGTTTTTGTTTGTCTTAAATTAATACCGCAAAGTCCTTAAAAAAATGTGATACTTACATTTTTTTTCGTCTTTCGGTGGCTACAGTTTACAATTTTTGCTGTTTTACATATTTAATGGTGTACACTACTTATTTTTTTTAATGTCCAGCGGAATTTAATTAAGCTGTTAACTGCTTTAGGCCGTTATAGTCTTGTTTATTGTGTGTGTTTAGTGCGAGTGGGCGTAAGCTTTTTATGACGCTTTTGTGAGAGTCGTTGCAATTTCCATGTATTTTTACGAAGCTTGGTGCTTTTAACGTTGTGTTGTCTACAAAAGGTTAACGAGATTCTTTGTACCAACAAACGGAATTTTAGTTAGGTTTCTTTTTATACGTTTCGGATGCCCACAATACGAGTGGCTATTATTATAATTATTACTACTATGCAGGACTATGCGTTACCTAGAAAAAAAAAGTTAATCAAAATACTGGAGTTTTATTGAAATACCAAGCGAACACAACTGAGGAGTTGGGTGGAATAACGGCGTAGCTAAAAACATGCAGTTTTGAGAAACTTGACAAAAACCTCTGGCATCTTGAAATTTACGATTGAAACATTCCTGTCAACTGTACGTTTATAGAAGGAAAATGAACAGGTTTTACCAAAAAAATTAACTTTAGTTGTCAAGCTTCAAGTTACAGGTTAATTTCATGTTACAGGTTCAAATTCATGTTTTATCCATTTTTGATGGTCGTTTAATTTAATTTTATTATTATACATCCCATTGGGACAAAACAGTATTACAAGTGATAAAGGTACAGAATTAAGTGCTGTAGATTATATGTTTAAGTAATAGTTTTTTTAAAATGATGGCATGAGTGGGGACATGTGCTGAAGGAACATGTGAGAGAAAGTTTTCGAATAGAAATGGGGAGATTGTTCCAGATGAAGATGGTGTATTTGTGTATTTATTGTTATTAGTTTTTAAGCTTTATGTTCAATTTGATTGTAATTCCTGTTTTGACCCTATAGGTCGTTATATTGAACAATAAACAAACAGTAAACACTTAAAAAAAATGCAATTACGACGTTATTCCAAATATTGTGTTAATTTATAAATGCATTTAAGCCGTTTTTCTAAATATCTGTGTTTTTGAAAGGGAAGCAAGCGACTGAAACATCCAGGAAGTGAAACAACAAAAAGAAAGAAATGATAAAAAAAATTAAAGATTTACAATAATCGCGTCTTATATTGTTGCTCTAAAAATCCGAAAGTGCAAATTATATGCAACCCAACGCCTTTATGCTATAGACTGGTCAAAAACTATTTAATTCATGCATTTTAAGGAAATAACGGCGTCAGAGTCTTTACGCCGTTTTTCCACCCAACTCCTCAATTTAGATTAACTCTGGGCGTCAGGATTGAATGATTTCCACCTTTTGACATATACTGTACAGTAAGTTGACACGGTTTATGTAATGCCGCTTCACGCTGGACAATTGTGCTTAAAGGAAAAGCACTCTTTAAGGGGGTTGTTGTTGTTGTTGATGATGATGATGATATTTCTCAATGCGGCTTATAATCGCGTTCGTGTTATTTTGACCGGATATATTTTTAACCAGAGTTGTTAGGATTGCTATCTTTGGATTAAATTTCCTTTCACGTTATTTTGGTTGTGGTAGTGGTGGTTGTTGTTGTTGTCGTTCATTTTCGACTGACAACCAAAGCCGCTCACCAAATCCACTGATAAGCTTTTAGGAAAGCACGCAATTTTTGTTTTGTTTTTCATGTAAGTGTCATGCATTTTATTGTGTCTTTTTCTCTACTTGGTTAAAGTGTAATGTTTTTTGATGTACATTTTTTATTTTTGTCTTTATAATAACTACATAACACTATGTATGCAGAGATGTAGTGGGAAGTGTACAATTTCTGAAGAAACGATAATTCAAATATAGCAAGGCATATTTTTTGTAACACCCAAATATAGAGAAAGTTGTCTAGTTAATAAATCAGTTTATAATTGAATAGTTTAAAAAATGTATTATGATTGTTTGTTACAGCATCCTATACGAGTTGGATTAAAGTCACATAATACGCAAGTTTATAATGCTTTAAATTTTTAAATTGTGTAGAACATTGTAATTTGTATTTTAGCACAAGTAGCATTTGATTTATGCAAGGATTGGGTTTGACTATAACTTTGCATAAATCTAAAATCGCACACATCAAAATTCCTATTAAATGGAAAACTTAAAACTAACATGGCACAATTTGCGCCATTTTGGTATTCATATTGTGGAACGAAAACAACAGTTTCAAGTGCTTTCAGTCGCTTGTGCACTACCTAACAGAATCGCATGATGTTGAACTTCTCTCTCATATAACGAGAACCTAACAGGATTTTTTTTACGTACCGCACAATACCGAATGCATGTATATTGAGCTTGCAGAATTCAATTCTGTGTAGGATCCGAACTATATTCATTTTAAGAAAATGTCTGTTTTACAAAAGTTGAAATAAATTTTGATATATCGGCATTGCTAAATTATGATTAAAGGAAAGTCGCAGTACAAAAGTATGAAATACATGAAAAACAAAATGAACGATACACAATAGGTATTAAAGATTTGTAAATAAAACCACAAAATATTAAAAGTAAAAATAGTCACCAAATTATAGATTACAAAGTTTATAAAAATGGGGCAATTGAACAGTGAATCATTATGGCAACCGAATCGTTGTGAAGTGACTATAGATAATGGTGTAAACTGTTGTTTATTCCCAATTTTTATTTTTTATATGTTAGTATAGGGTACTCAATGACAGTTATATGCTTTATAGGTATATCAGGTTAAAAATCTTGCAGAATAGGTCTATAAAAAAACGTTGGGTTTCACTACTTTTTATTTTATGCTTTGCTCGGTCATTTTTTCTTCTATTTCTTCTTCTTCTTTGGCTCACACCAGTTACTTTTTAAAACTAGTTTAAACGGTCTTTCCATTTTGTGAAAGCAGCCATTCAGGTCACCTTAGCCGTCAATCGGCTATGTCTTCTCACAAGGTGATTCGGTCCCCCTTTACGTTTCCTTTCCTCGCGCCTTTTATTCTTTCCGCTCTGTGAACGTCATGCGCATGCTCTGTGCAGTGTTTGGGCAAAAGCACAGCATTGGTGGCGAGGTCGAGTGTTTGGCCTCGGCCACTTGGAAGGCTGGTCTGGGACAACATGCCACTCGAGTTTCTCCTGGTCAATTGAACAGTTGTGCCGAAATCGACGCGGTTTTTTTTTCTCCCCCTGTCTTTCCATCTTATATATTTTTTCTCCCTTCATCTTGTTGGCAAAGCCATTACCAGGACTCTACTTGAGAAGTACAATAAGAATGCGGAGAAGGAAGTCAGCATCTTCGTGCACCGTTTGATTTTGGTTAGATCCAAAAAGTCGCTAGGCTTTGCACTGTTGTTCTCACAAAGAAGAGGAAGAAGAAAAGAGCGATGGAAGAGAACACAATCTTCCGCACCTAGTATTACGAGCGCGTGTGTTGTGTGTTATGTGTGTGTGTCTTTGTCATCGGAGTAGTTGAGCAGTTTAATGGAAAAGAGAGAGAAACAAAGATGAAGGAGAGAAAGTGATCAGGTTGCAGCTTGCGTTTCCTGTTCCTCGGCTTGGCTGGTGGCTTTTGATGACTCCTAATGAGCTGCGAGGACTGTAATGATCAGCTATTCATCAAGGGTCGATCGCAGGATACGATTCGGAGACTCGGTCAACGCAACCAACAGATGTGGTCAATTGGACAAAGAGAAATCGAACAGCGCTGTCATCTCTTTGCCCGCTACCATCTGTTTCGAGGCTTTCCCAAATGTTAAGGTTTACCCTCGGAACAATTGATTGTGGCTGCCTATTTTCTGCCTGAAGAAGAAGAATCTTCTTCTCCTTCCAACAACCCTGATTTCACCGGTTCACCCCGTCCGCTTCAATGCCTTGTAAAAGGATGTTGGTGAAACGTCAAAGACCATTACGATGCACGTTATGTCATTTATCTTGCTGTCGACGTTCATTTTGCTTTCATGTCTGCTAGATTTAAAAGGCGCCGTGATGAAACATAAGCCCATTGAAGGTGAAACGAGAACGAAAAACAGATTCCCCAAGTCTGCTAACTTGGTGAAGAAGAAAAACTTTGTTCAACTTGGCGCTCATTAAGTATCCCTGAAACATTAACCACAAATAACGAAATATAGGTGCAGTCAGTGCTCTTTTTCAGCGTATACGAGGGTATACGAGTATACTCTAACTTTAGATAATATAGATATTTTATTGATTTTATCAATATTTTATCGATTTTATCGATGTTCTATCAATGTTTGTTTCGATGATGATCTAGCGTTTCTTCTTACTTTTTTTAGAAAAAAGGCACTGGTTGCAGTACAGAATCTAACAATACTCATTGACCTTTTATTTATGCCTAGAATATAGCTCGTAATAAAACCCGTGCACGATGGAACATCTACGTTTGCTATGGTATTTTTCTGTTACAAGTTAGCTGTACGTACAGTATGTGTTGTGCAAAGCTCAAAAAGCAGTAGTTATAGCATAGACTAAAGAGTTAGACTATGCTCTACTCTTTAGTCTATGGTTATAGCATTGTGTTATGTTAGAAAACCTGAAAAAGCTGTAGTTATGGTGCTGTGTTATGCTAAAAAACATTAACATGACATATCGTTGTGCTTAAATATGTGCAGAAAAGCGCTTCACTATGTGCACAGTATGTGCTGTGTTTTACAGAAAACATTCATAGTTGATCTTATATACAGTACAGTGGAACCTCTATATTCATCAATAATCCGTTTCATAAAAATTGACGAATATAGAATCGATTGCAAATACTTGGTGAATCCATTTCCAACCTTGTTGCCCAAGCCTTACTCCATATCATATTTAGTTTAATTTTCAATATTTTGTGATATTGTTATTCTTGAAAACTGACTTTACGTGATCTTAACTGTGACTTTTGGTGACTAATACTGGATTATTGGACAAATATCGAAGTATTAATTTGCCGAAAAAACTGTGACAAATATTGGATTTGACGAATATAGGGGCCGACAAATATAGAGGTTGGGGCCCAACTTTATTTTTTTTTTTTGCGGAATTTTGTTAAAACCGGTTCAATTTTGTTAAAATTTATTTTCGTACAAACAGACAAACATATATTAAGACTGACACGCAATAACATTTTAGTTATATTGTCGTTGTTATATTATTGCAACTTTACTGAATAATAACCTAGAAGCGTTAAGGTAAATTTGAAGATACTATGTTTGGTGCAAGTGAAGATATTCTTGACACGATAAGACAAGCAAAAAATAATGATCAGGATTACATTTCACACGTTTTGTGTTTAAAGTTGTTTTTGTCTAAAATAGAATGAATTCAGCTTCAACGACTGTTGCAAATTTAGAGAAAATGTTACGAATTGTTTCATTCATCATTGCTGACAACACCCAGTGTTATCTTTTCTTGAAACCTTTTGTGCGTGAATGCATAGTGAAAGAATAAGAACTCGAAACCATTTGAGAAAAATAAACTCTTTCTCATATTGGTTTAATGAATGTTGGGTGTTTTTTTTTTCCTCGTAGAAATGTGAAGAAAAGCGCCAGATGTAAAATTCATCAGTTTCTTTTCGCATTTTTGTTTCTCTTGGTTTTAGATTCGTTGTGCCTTCTTTTGTTGTAACGAATTGAATCGTTGCTCGAAATAAGCAACCACTTGATCTTGGTAAACACCTAGTTGTTTTGTTTTTTATAGGGACGAATGCTTTCGTTTAACGTTGAACACACATACAAACAAAAATAAATCGGAAAAAGTTTCTGTTTTCTTTTCGATGTTGTCAACATTTAACAAATTATTCATAAACATGACTAGGAAGTTGAAGTTTACTTTTTCGTAAAACGGATGGTTTTCTTTGATTTTTTGTTTTTGGCTTTTTAGTCAAGCAACAAATCAACCGTGAAGCTCATGCAAAATTGAGTAGTCGAAGTTTATAATCGCTTGTGTACGTTAATTTATTCATTATATATTAATTAGGAACGTAATTAGTAAGTGGAATTATAATTTCTTGTTATGAAAACGCTAAGATGTAAGTGTATGTTAGTAAGACCACCGGGAGCAAGTTATCGATTAAAAATTTTTTTTTGCAGTTTCCATACCAAGATTCCGTAAAATCAAAATTAAAGAGTCCTTATGCGGGTATCCGTATCTATGATTTTGCTATTATACAAACAGAGGAAGCTTTATTGTATATGGTGGTATGTGGCATCTTAACTTTTAATTTAGTTTCAATGGGCGCTATACATACAGGGGAAAAATAACTATTACTAACTTTCAGAAGTGATAGAAGGCATGCAATGAAATGTCATTTAATAACAAAAGTCGGCAAATACTTTAGCGACGACATAAAACAAAATTACAGAATTTTTTTGACGAATTGGTAATATGCAGGGTAATATAATACATGTAAATACAGGCAATACACAATGGGAGCTAAATATTTGGAAACTTTATTATGTTTTCAGATCAGGTTATACAAATGTGGGTTCTTGGTGGAATGAAAGCAGATACTCAAAGTTTATATGGGAATTTTGTGGTGCGTGGCGCTGCAGTCAGTCATTTTCTAAAATGGAGACTTTAAGCGACCATGCACACGTGATGATTGGTGTACGAGTGCATCAGAAACACTTGTTTTTATTTTCGCTCATTTTTTGTATGAAAATTTCCGAATCATCAAAAAATCTTAAATGAATCACTTTAAGTGTAATTTTGAAATTTCAAACGTTTCTGATAATTTTTCGACATGAGGGAATGTTGCAGAACACATGGTGTGAATTAGACTACAGCCTAGGAATTCTTCGCACCACCAGAGGCACTTATGTAGAGGTGTACTGACGTTAATTTTTTTATGAAGCTCTTTATATTTTTACTATCATCCCCATGTTTAGTTATGGTTACACACGTATTTTTTTTAAATGTTTACATTTCATTGTGTACACAATAGTTTCGATAATAATACTCATTATGCTCGCTGGAAATAAATAAATAAATAAACATTGCGAAATAAATAAACATTGATAATATAAATAAACATATATAAAAAAATAAATAAGAAACTAAGAAATAGGAAAATAAATAAAGGAAATAAATAAATAAATAAACATTTATTTACATGATTTTGTTGTATCTTGTCATGAAAGTATTTCCGGACTATAGTATATTATTAAAAGATGTTTTATTACACGCCGTCTGAAAGTTAGGAATTCTTATTCCTAGATTACCTTGTATAATTCAATGCATAAATCGAATTCTTCTCGTAAATTTTGTTTGCCTATTTTCTCATAAAATATCGTGACTTGATTTTTTCCTATCTTATTGTGTTTTTTCAGTAAACATGATTTCTGTATAGGAAATTTGTTTCGTTTTTCTTTGTATTCTTATCTTTTCCTTAGTTTTTCTTTTATTTTTTCTAGAAAAGTGAGGTTTGTTTACTCGAAAGGTACAGCCATTGGCGTATAACAGGTTATTTTCAGTTTTTCATACAATCCCTAGAAATAGGCAATAACTGAAAAAAACAAAAACGGAAAATGAAAACGAACGGAAAAGAAGGAACCTGTAGTGCGAAAATAAAATAAAAATATATATATATATTTTTTTGCTCTTCGAAATTCTTTCAACCAAAAATAAATGCCCTTAAGTTTTCATTTTCTCTTGTGGCCTCTTGACAAAGAAAAATAAAAAGGAAACTGGACTATTTTTTTTCTTTCGATAAAGGTTCGCTTGACTTTCTTTTCCAATCATCTTTTTCTTTGGGTTGATTTTTCTGTTGTCTTAAGAATATAAAATAAATATTACTTTTTTTGGGTGGAGGGATAAGAAAAGTTAAGTTTGTGAAGGAGTTGATAAAAGTGTGGGTTGATTCTGACAGCACATGGGTTGTAATTAAAGAACTGGTTGGCTGCTCGACGAAATTGGTGGACAGCAAAAGCATAGACCCGTGTCAATGAATTGTTCTGACCTTATAATTCAGAACCTCACTTAATAGAATATTTCAGTTTCAACGTTTTATTTACGCTTCGAATCAGTCGAGAAATGCAATAATGTGATGTACTACGTTGATATTAAATACTCCGTGTTCTGTTGTTTTCCTGCTGTGTTATGATAGAAAGCCTGAAAAAGGAGTAGCTTTGCACTATGTTATGCTGGGAAGCGTGAAAAAGCTGTAGCTTTGCGCTGTGCCTTACAGGAAAGCGTTTGGAGTTGTCGCTATTTATTGTGCTGATTGCCGAAAAATCCGTGCTTTTATGGTGACGTGGGTTAAAAAACCATTTTTTTTGTACAAATGTAAAAAAATATCAAAATAACCTTCCGGTATGTTGAAAAACATTCTGCTGAATCTGAGGGTTTAATGACAAAGTTGCCATTCTATGGAAATATTCAAATTCTGTTTTACTGTACTTACGTATTATGTAAACGTTTTGATCTAATCAGCTTAATATACAGTATGTTTTACGCATAGTTTCAATATTTGTATACTTGCTAGATATGTTATAGACTTGCTAGATATCGGGTTTTTAAGCATGTATAGATTGACATTCTTTAATTTAAATTTGAAAGATTTTAGGATATTATATCGAAATTGATTGAATCAGTATTGAAAGCTGTCAATTACCGAGTTTAATTAATCTAGCTTTGTCTATTCAAGCAAAACATTGTGGTAACTGGATGTTATATACCATAACTATATTAAAGAGCAAAAACGAACATGAGAACATTTTGCACAGCATACTTGTTTTACAATTATGTGATTGTATATATTATTATTTCATTTATTGATAATTCATTTGTATAATTGCTATATCTAAAGCATATCATGACCTACAATTCTCAACATTCAACAAAATAGTTTTACGTTCAACTTCTCGAGGTTTTGGAAACAGTCTTAATCCAACAATTTTTTTTGTCGTCAAAAGAAATTTTCCTTCTACACGACACAAAAGCAAGCACTTTCTAACATACACACGGAAAACTACATTCAACACATCCTGAAATGAAGAAGAAAAGTAAATAAATATATAAGATGGGGTTGAGTAGGAGTTTCTTTACGTTGGACGAGAGTACAGAAGGTTCCTCGATCTCCTTCTTGGGAATCCCCGAAAGGCAAAGGGCTAAGTGCCCTAATGGCGAATTGAAACCTTGGCAATGGTGACCGTTTTTCACGACGAATAGGACGAGATAGGAAGGGGCCAACGTGCGACTGAATGGCATCCGGAGAACCCCGAGGGTCACGTCGACTTCTTCCGCCGCCACTTTTGACCAAATCCATCAACTTCTTTGCTAGTAGTTGACGCCATTTTGGCTGCAGAAACACACTGTCTTCTAGTAGTAAGCTTAGAAAATAGTAAACCGAACCCCCTCTATCATCGTTTTCAAAGCGAAGAAGAAGAAAAGACGGATAGTGAAGCAAAGGAAAAAAAATGGGGGTTGAACATAAACGCGGGAGTCGTCTTTTCCTATCTCTTCTATTTTCTTTCTCACGGGTTGAGAAGTGGGGATAGGAGATTTTTATGAGGGGGTAGGAAAACGAAATGGATCTTCTCCGGAACTATTACCCAACGGAAATAGAAGTGTTGCTGCCCTTTTTCTTCTATTTTTATTTTGAGGGGTGCCACTTCGACAAGTCGTGTCAAAATAGAGGCGATTTCCATTTTTATTAATGTTTTGTAAATTGTCTCGACGGTTTTGAAGACACGTGGAATTGACAATGTTTTCTTTTCTTTTTTTTTTCGCACTGAAAATAGCCACTGTTTTTAAAGGCGACAAAAACTACTCACCTCGCTTGCACGACATAGTTTTATTACTACCACTATGGCGGTTGGAAAGGTGGGTCAGGAAAACATATTAAGACTGTGAAATGGAGCCGCCTTCTGATACTACAAGTCTTTCAGCTTACATCTTGTTTATAGCGTGTAAACGAAAGAGAAGTTAAACAGACGTTGAAATAGTAAGTAATGTTGACAGCTGAATACCAAATTATGACTGCTTGCCGATGTTCATGGAAACGAAAAAGTTTTGCATGTTCTACACACAGTAGTAAATTCTTGAATATCAAATGTATCATAACGTACGAAAAAGCTGAGGAATTGCAGCTTCAGGTTGAAGCTTTTAAAGTAGCTTTAACTATAATACGTGTAATGAACCAGTCTGAAAGAGGATTAAAAAGGATTTTTTACAAGTCGATAGGATTTAGAAATTGAACAAAAAGTTCGGCAACGAACAGTTTTTGAATGTCTTAGAATATTAATGATTGTTACGTTGCTAAATGACGGTGTTCTTATTACACTGGAAAAGTGTAATTGAAGGAATTAGAACAGGTGGAAAATCCAGCTTTGTTAACCTAGTTAAATATAGTGATCAGTTCGTTTTTGACTCGAAAAATTGTATTAATTACAGAAGCTCCTATTAATAAGGTTATTGAACTTCTGTAGTTTGTTATCAGTTTCTAGAAGTGCAATATATACGTGTTATTACTCAGATCAAGCATCTGAATATTCCTCTATGAATTACTACTTTACGATTAAATTACATTATTTTCCTAAACGAATATATTAGCTGATGAATGTTTATTTCAAGTATCATTAATTCAAATAAATACTATTCATACATACAAAATGATAAGTGTCAAACACCTGAAACGTGAAAGCACTTTCTATTAACTACGAATGTATCGACATTGGGCGTTATTGATTATATGACAAAAACGGTGTTTTTTTTTCTTTTTTCGAAGAACAAATCAGAACAAAGATGTCAGTTAAGTGCTAGTAATAAGGTGAAATGAACCTCGAAACTTGTTAAATTAAGGATAAAGTTTATTATTTTATAATAATTAATGTTTGAACTAACCTGATACAATATTGTGAAACTGTAAGTAGAAGTGTTGTTCAAAGTTTTTGGTAGATAATTCGGTGGGATTAAGTTCACTCATGTTTTGAAGCGATTTATTGAAAACGTACAGAACTCCGTGCGAACTCCATCGACTTAGTAACATATCCACTTGGAATGATGTTTACTAAAAATATTTACACCAGTTTTCGTTGAACAGACATAAATACTGATAACAATAGATACTGACTACCATTCATTGTATCGGGATATAAATAACTTAAACCATCATTCGAAGGAGTAACGACTACGATACAATTAAGTAACACACCCATACTATTATGTATGATAGTCGCATTTTTCAAATTTTGAAAAATGATTTGTTGTATTTTATTGGGGGTTTAGAAAAAATTGATATTATGGACTTTTTGTTCCTCTTCAACTTTGGGGTACCTATTCGGTATTCCCTATCGGGCGAGAGGACGTATTTTCAATAAATCAATCCATATTTAATGGGACGTTTCACAAAGCAGCCGCTTCCATTACGATAGGGTGTGGTTGGGATTTTCCCCCATAGAGACATCATTAGAGAAATGAATTTTGGACCTTGATCACAAACCCATTTTGCCTGCGCCATGAATCATGAATGGGAACCGGAGCTTAAATTCTTTCTTCTCAGTTTTCCATCTGGCGCCATATCACGCCTCACGACACTTTCTCATCCGCCATAAATTATGAAGATCTCGTGCCCGCTTTACTTATCCAATGACTGAGGCCATCGGGGAGATTTACAGCAATTCTTTTCTCTTGCTATTTTCTCAGATAGGGAACCCGTGTTATTACTACTCCCGAGTAGAAAAGAACCGAAAGACATCGTTCATCCCCCCTAAACAGACTGACTTCCATCGTGTGTTCATCTACTTTCACACTTGGGCCTCCGTTTTTTTCTTCTTTTTTTCTATATATACCTTATACTTTTCTAAATAATTTTCTCAGTGTAGTGATGTATCAGGATCTCTTTTCTCACATCCCATCAATCATTATATTTGCTAACATGATTTGCAGTGTTTTATTGATGTATCGTTTCCCGAAACAGTCTATTGACATTCACGGAATCGGTGTAGGTAAAACATTTATTAATCAGTATACTACGTAGGTCCAAAGTGCTACTTGAAAATCGATAGATACAATCACAGAAATGGAATAACCATCAGACATGATGATAACCTTTAACCATGGTTATAGACCGAGTCAGCAGTGGTTATGCTTATGCCAAATTTAGCAATTGTTGACGAATTTAACCAACGTTACATTTTTCATCACACTACGAAGGAAGTTCAAATGTAGAATGCAAATTTTGTTTGACCTAAGGTGAATGTCAATATTCTTGTGTCAGATCAAAATAATTATATGAACTCGTGTGGTTTAAATAAGAACTGCATAAGAGTATGTTATACATCATAAAATATACAATGCATTATTAATGTACAACTGTATTACGAAAATCCATAAAATATACTGTACCAGGAACTGACCTTAATCATGTCATGTGTGAGTGTATTTCGGATATTGTGTCAGTTTTCAAGTTTTCGATATATGCGAAAATTTAATTTCTGGGAAAATATCGTTTAAATCAAAATTGCGTATATTTAAATGCTCATAAAATAAACATAAAACTACATAGAATAATTTCAGCGTGAGGGCCAACATTTGCGCCACACGTGGCGTACACATCGTGTGAGAACAGCAAGTACACGGAACATAACATTTTTTATCGCATAATAGCGAACTCGTATAATACAGAACAAGCCTAAATCGAAAACTTTAAGTTGGATGTTTCTGAAACTCACTTCATTTCTTACGATGCATAGACACAATAAGCTAAACGATTTCTTGAGATTTTTCGATGTTTTGTGTATATTTCATGAGTTTGGTTTATCGTGAAGTGTTAAATCTTTCGAGCGAAGCGAGAATAATGTTTGTCATGCTGCAAATACTCTCGAAATGTGTCTGCCTCGTTGCTGTTTGGAAAGTCCATTGAACAAACAAGTGAATTTGAAGGATGCTTAGGCATCCAATTTAATGGGCAGCCAAACCGTTTTCATTCAACATTCATCGCTTTTCTTCTCCCCCCGTTCGCTCACCAATTGGAGAGTGAATTTAAAACTTTCCAGTCACTTCTCGTACCACGGGTCCAAATAACTCGCGGTTAACGAATCAGTTCGATTTCTAAGAGGACCACTCGGGTGCACTTCAATTCTGGTCGAAACGAGAACATAGGGCTGCGAAAATGCTCATTGACTGAACCTTTCAAAGTCACCTCGTCCTTAATGCAAATAACCTTTCCCGGGAGAAGTTTGTTAAAGAGTCGAAGCTACTCTCCTTCTATTGCAGTCTGACGGAGAAACATTTACGTAGTTCACGTTGCAGCTAACTCAATCTTGTTTACAACCGACAAAACTCTTTTGGAAAAGCGTGACATCCAACGAGGTCAATCTTATTTACATAAACAATAAGTGCTAAAGAGTTTCACTGAGATTAGACAAATTATGCTATATTAGCGATTCAAAGGGGTTTTATATACTTAATTCTAGAAACTTTTATTATGGGAAGATTAAATCGTGCGTAAATGGGATTCTATGCTATTTTAAATAAAGGATTGTAAATATAATCAACAAGTACAGTAGTTTTAGAATTTTGTGTTGGTTTTTGTTTTTTTTTAGCAAAACTATTTTTTTCAGCAATGCTTTAGTAGATTTTTTGTTGTTGAAATAATAAGTAGTTTTGCAAAAACATTGTGTCGAAAGTCGTAAGACAAAGTTTTAAGGAATTGAAAAATGTTTTTCGGTTTTTTTTTTTTTTTGATTTTTTTTCTGTAGGCTACATTTTGGTCTAAAATGTTTTTAGTAACAGTGAACTTAACGTTTTATTGATGAAATGTTTTCATTTGAATTTTTGTTTAAATGGAAACAAAAACAATTTTTATTTGTGTAATCCAAATAAACTTTTATTTTATATTAAGACATGTTTCGAGGTTCATTTCACCTCATCTGGAACATTTCACTTTAAACGTCTTTTTTATGATAGTTCTTTTCACAAAAACTAAACATTTTTAGTTAAAAAAAAGTGCCAGAAAAAGATGTCAAAAGTGAAATGTTGAAGATAAGGGTAAAATTCGAAACATGTCTTCATCAAAAATAAAAATGTATATGTTTTGTAACAAATAAAATAAGGTTTGTTTGAATTAAAAATATTGCAGATAATAATTTCTTTTTAAATAAAAACAAGACTAAGTGATAATATTCTTAAAATCATCATTTTGAGCAAATACAACATAGTGTAGTGCAGATTCAATACATCACAATGATAATTTAGTTGATCACAAAGAGAAAACACATTCATGTTTCGGATGTTCTTTTTTTTTTCACTTTCTTCAGTTGAAATAAGATAAATATTGAAAATTAACATTTTTGAACTTCCGTTTAATACCATTAAAACTACTAAAAATTCTACCATATCAATGCAGTGTTGCTGCATTGATATGTGATATTTTGGCACTTTCCGGTTATAGTGGGGCCCGTCTGATGTTGCTATTTGCTTATGGGTTTATTTACTTGGTTATGGGTTTATTTTGCAAGTTAGGTTAGGAAAAACAAAGAAACGTATTAAATGTATGATTTAGTTTAAATGTATGATTTTGTTTTGTTTTCCTAACCTAACCTTCAAAATAAACTCATAACCAAGTACAAGCAAATAGCAACATCAGACCGGCCCCGCTATAACCGGAAAGTACTGAAATGTTTCTGAAGCGAACTGATTAATATTTCATATTTTCTCCATACGTATTTCATTTTTATCTCTCGTTTGATGTCCACGATTGTTAATGAACGTTGTCGTTCGGAGTCTTTAGGCAACAAACATTGGAGGATGAAAAACGCTTTTGGTATCATGGGTACATACCACTTACTACTCGCTTCCAAAAAGTGGTGGCGTTGTTTATTTATCCCTCCGCTGCATTAGTGTCCGCACTTTTCTATAAGCCTGGTGAAAAGCTGTTTGTTAACTGTACCCCTGCACTTTTGGTGAGCCGTTGGATTGCAAAGCCACTGGGATCTGAGCAAGGTGTGGGAGAGCAAGCATGAACCTTCATCAGCTAGCACAAGATTTATTAGTGAGGTGTTCAGACGAAAGGGCTTAAGGTGTCATACCGCTAAATCAACCGCTGTGACTGATGCTTCGGCAAACGAACACTTCTGTACAGTGGGTTACACGTTCCAGAACTTTCCCACTTTAGGATTTTCTCCCGTTTTCTTTTCCCGCAACTTTCTTCACCCCCTCCCTTTTTTTTTAACTTATGTCCCCTCCACTTTTCTTTCTCTTATCATCGACCAGCTTTGCGTCACTGTCAGCAAGACAGAAACCACTTTAAGCAGTCGCGAGCTCATTATATTTATTTGAATTTCACCTAAAAATGAGGCAAAAAAGGTTAATAGCACTGTTCTTAATGTAAATAAACGCAGCGTGTTTCTCGCCCACTTGGAAGCAATTTATGAGACATTATTATTTTTTAAAGGAAGTAAAAAAGAAGAAACTATTTTTAAAATATTTTTTATTTGCATGAGATTCAAACCATAACAGTTAATGTTTATCTATTTTTTTAAATATTTTTTTTTTGTTATCCGAGATGACACTTTTATGCGCTGAATTCATCAAAAAATAATTTTTTCGACCTGTTTTGTCATTACTTTTATTTTTTGTTGTTGATGTTTTATACGGAAATTTTTTATTCCATATGGGTGTGAAAAGTGCTGTCGTTGTAGCCACAAGGGAGGAAAAAAAACTTTCTATTTTTCTTCCCCCTAAGGTACATAAGGTTTTAAGGTTTTTATTTCTATTTTTCTTCCACTCGAATGCATAGCAGTTCACGTGTGAATGTGAAACAGTGACATTTTCTGATCGGTATCGATCAGCTACCTATGAAAATATTTTTATTTGTGAATTATTGTGTTTTTACTTTTTCCATACATAATGCGAGTAAAGATGAAGGTTGTGTTTGTGTGGATGTTTTTTTTTTTTATTGTGAACAGTTAGACTTTTGCTGCCATCTTTCATCCAGTTGAACATTAACTGTCAACTTAGATTCATTCACGCAGTCATAAATCTACTAGAGTAATTTATATACGGAAGAAACATTACAATTTTATTAGCAACCCCTCACAATTTCTTGTTTTTTTTTTTTTGCTACTGTGGTTTTCTCAATGATATACAGTATAAAAAAAAGTGAAAAGAAGAAAGAAGTTACCTAATAATACAATCTACGTTTTTGAAAAACAAAAACAGGAAAGCAAAAGAAAAACACAAACAGTAACAGTAACAGTAACATACATCGGAAAATAAGACTAGATTCGAATATCGACTATAAAGAAACTTTTGACGTGAATTTAATAGATTTTTATTTTATTTTATTTTTATTTTATTATTTTACGTCACGGAAGAGACAAATAACTATACAGATTGCATTAATAAACTTAACAATTAATAAAGATTAAAATAATAATTTATGAAATTTTACAGCACTAACCGAATTCGGGGAATTCTCATCGTTTGCGAATGTATTTGTAGGTTTGTTTATTTTCGATAAAATAATTTTTACATTTGCGTGAAAGTTTTCTTAAAGTCGTTCATAATGTTTTTGAAATTTTGACCCATTGGCTTCTCACTTTCGTGACGTACGAAAACATCCACAGGGGCCTCTTTATAATTAAATTAATAAAATGATAAACGTAAACATAACGTGAATGTAAACAATGAATAATTACTAAATTTTTCTTAATTTATTCCTAGACAATCCTTCCTAACCATGTAAAGTAAAGGCGCGCTTACACGATGATAGTTTTGACGATAGTGCTGTGATGACAGCGACAACTTTCTTCGTGTAAATGAGGCTTCATGTATAGTAATATCCAAAATATTTTTTTTAATAAGTTTCAATTGTAGGTAACATTTAAAATTTAATATTAATTTTGACATTAAACATCATTTACACGAAGATGACTCTGGCCATAGTTGCTGTCATGACAGTAACTAACTAAGGCGCGTTTACACGCGCCTTTAGTGTAAACAAATTTTCATAAATTTGTGAATTTGGGCAGTGGGAGTGTTCAAAAGATGATGTGTTTGTCGACTTCAATCCAAATCTGAACAAGTACATTAAAAGTTTTTTTTAAGCATACTCATTATACACTGGCATATAGCATCCGCCATATTAGTTTTTAATTAACAGCATATAGGCAGTGATACTCGATACACTAAGTCGAATCCATAGACACTTCATTATTCAAACTCACCAAGTCATTTTGTTTTTGTTTGCACAATCTTTATATACTGGCATATAGCGTCCGCCATATTAGATTTTAATTGATGCCATATAGCCAGTGTCACTCGGGACTAAGACGAATTTATAGATACTCCATTCATCAAAATCCACCAAGTAGTTATATGTAGAAACTCACAACTCAATTACTCACTCAAAAGTGAAGCTAATATAAAGAGTATAAAACTAAAATATTTTTTGACATTCGAAGGATTAGAGGACTCGAGAATTCGAATTGAATGTCCTATTTTTATCTATTCTAGGGATGGGTCGAATTTGGATTAGAGAAAATTTAGAATCGACTCATGCATAACATAGATAGGAATTGGTCGAAGATGACCCATGAATTCGAAAATGAAATTCTAAAATTTTCTAATCCCTCGAATTTTGAAAAATGTATATTTTTCAGATCCGAAAGAATCGAATATTCGACAAAAAACCCATCACTAATGATAACTTATGTTTCTTCTTGGTTCGGCCTTAACGTAGATACCAAATTCTATGAAAATTGATTATATAGTTTTTTTGTCATGCGCGCACAAACATACGGACATAATTTTTCTGATCAGTATAAATTGTCTGTTAAATTGCCTGTGACTACAATTAAACAAAGAAAAAAGGTGAACTTTTTTGCATTGTTATTTTTTACTTGTTTAAGATAATGGAAAATGTAATAGAACACTGGAACGATAACATAAGATAGATCCTCCAAAACATTTATCGATTGCTACTTATTTTCAAAACATGAGATGATTTTTGGTTTCTTTTCTTTCTTGTTTGTGTAAATTAGCTGCATGATTTTCCTACTTCTCAAGCTGTTCTACTGGCAACCTGTGCTTTTTTTTCTCTTTCTGTGAAAGTGGAAGATATTTTTTCTTATTTTTTTGTTGAAAGAATTTTAAATAATGTTTGAGAAGAAGAAAGCCAGATTTTTTAGTTTTTCTTATGTCAGAACTCCAACCTTTTCATTCTTCCGCTTTAGTGGGGGGAAAGGGAAAAAAGGTGCGATTGAATTCAGTCGCCTCAATCCAATTCTTTCGCATTGAATCGAGTCGAAGAGTCATCCTTTGAGAAATGTGGCTTGCCATGTTTGTCCTCGTCCAACCCTCACTCTGACAAAATAAATGGGGCCAAGAAGAAACGGCGACATTTTCAACACTTTCACTCTCTAAAACTTGCCGATAATGTAATTGCGTCACAGAAGGACCAAGAACATTAATATAAAAAAATCGATGTTTGCCAAGTGAAATGATTATCGTTTTTCCCCTTTTATTCATGAAGATCTTTCAACCTAATGTAATTGGTAATGGTGAATTTTTAACAGTTTCTAGTAGACGAGGAGGTAACTCCGTGCTATAGCACGTGTTTCAAACCATTCTGATGTCGTTTTACTTAAGATCGGCTTTTATACTTATTTTTTTTTATACTCATCTTTGTGTACAATCGTGTTGTTATGGTTTTTCTTGTCTATGTTAAGTGTTTTTCCACGGACAGATAAATAGATATACACACACTTGCTTTTTATGCAGAGTGGTCCAAAAGTCTGTTTATGGCCAGTTACTTCGGGAGGTATTGGTCGTAAGATGATAATGTTGGTATACTAAAAGAGGGAGTCACCTCTGGCGGATCCGATGACGTTAACGAGAATGATCTTGACTTATTGGCTTACTTGAAATTATTCAATTTGTAACTGCTTAACTCAGATACGACTTAAAAGTGCAAAGTTGAATTGCAAAATTGCCGTAAACAGACTTTTGGACTATCTTGTATAGTTTAACTAGCTGTAATCTCGTCAACAGTGACGGGAGAACTTTTGTTTTTAACTGATGTTGCCTAGCACCGGTATACACACAGAACTGGAAAACTATATATAGGAGATATATTGTAAATGAATGGAGCGTACTTTCCTGTTATAGCCAGGCCAATTTGAAGTTGCTATTTGCTTGTATTTGGTGATGGGTTTATTTTGAAGGTTAGGTAACAATATCATACATGTCTTTGTTTATCCTAACATAATCTGCAAAATAAACTCATACAAAATAATCCAAGTACAAAGCAAATAGCAACATCAGGCTATAACAGGAAAGTACCGAATGAAGCGTATATTAAATTATTTTGTGAAATTTCTTTTAAAAAAACTGAGCGTAATTCATTTTTAATGTTGGATTATGGGAGAACAAGAAACGTGCATTTACAAATCTCATTAAAAACTCGATTCTGACACGTCCTTTACTCTACGAGAAACCAAAAAAAAAAGAATTTCCGCGAAGATTGCTGACCTAGAGAAAGAGTGCACATTTTTTTGTGTATCAATTCAAGTTTTTTTTTCTTCACAATTTCGATGTAAGGAAATTATCACAAAGCGTAGCTTTGTAATGAATGCATCGTGTTGTTGGCAGACAGTCGTGTTTGGGTTCAGAAAGGTCCCAACGGAAAAAGAGCGTTAGGAAAACATGAATCGGAATGCAGAATAACAAGTCCACAGATAACAAAAAAAAAAGAAAATAAATAAAGAAAGAAAGAAATTCAGGGTATATATATAAAAAAACGAAAGGAAAGTAAAAGGAATAGAAGAAGAAGAAACGACTTTCAACGTTTAACCGTTAAAAATGGAAACAGGTTTCAAAGTCGGTCGAACAGTTTTAACGGTCGAACGAGAAGAACGAATCCAACGACTCTCGCACAATTGCTTCCATTTCGTTGGAAACCTTCACAACGTTTGCACTTGTCCTTCACCTTTTACTTTCCACCATCGCACTATTATACGGGGTGTCCAGAATAAATAAAACCACCTCTTGCTACTACTTTTTTTTTGGTAACGATTTCTAAGTTAAAATTGGATTAAAGTGTAGTATATCTACGATATTTCATGTTGGAATTCATTTTAAAATGTGGAAGCGTCGAACTGTATTTGTGTATATAGCCCTAGGGAGTGATAATTCAGTTTGTAGCTGTTACGTTATATTTAAAGAATGATCACTTGCAGTTTCTATATAGTTGGATAAAAACAAAACAAATGCTGTAGTGTACTGTTTTTTTTTTTTTTCAAGGTATACTTAAAAAAAATAAACAAGTTATTATTATCACATCTGTAACGTTGAGCGAACTTTAAACTACGTACTTAATTCTAATCAGTGACGGATTTTTACGAGTTTATCGTTAACGTACAAGCAGCGTTTTGCTAACAACAAGTGATTAGTAAAAAACTTTGTTTTTTGAACAACCATGGTTTAACAAAATCTTAAAACTACTGTATTTGAAACAAACTTGTTCAGTGTTTATTCGGATGTATTCACAACGATTAATGATTGCCCGGATAAACTACTGTATGTATAGTTAACTTTAGAACATCACATAGCGAGTGGTTGAACACTGGCAACGATAACTGTTACTCAGATGAACTATACATAACATGTACTGTATATATGTGTATGAATGTATATAGTGTTATTTACAACACTTCTGTAATTTGTCTATAAAAAATCTGTAGTTTTGACTGTACTAAATATGTATAGCATTTTACCTATGATTTTACTCAGCAACACTCCATGAGACAGCCAATTTACGTGTCAATTTCTTCGAAAATGACACGTGAAAATTTAATAGAATAAAAATATTTCATGGGCTATGTATATATTTAAAATTTCAGCTCTGTAGGTCATCGGGAACCTACCAAAACAACTAGCTAAAAGAGGTCCTTGGTGACAGCACCAAGTGAAGTTAAATAATTGGATGTAAAAATCAGTAATTTACAAAGGAAGTAGTAGGATAATTGACGGGCTTGGTGTAAAAGGATGTTAAGAAACATTTTTACAATTTCGAAGAAAATACGTAAACGTGTTAAAACTCATAAAACTTAAAGATTAAAGATTTGTAAAACTTAAAGATTTGAACTTGCTTTGCTATCCATGGGAAATACTTCACACTTCTTGCACTAATATTTTTGCACATATTGTTGTTTTGCTCAAAATTATGCATTATGGGGGTAGAATTGCACCTAAAACATAATCGAAAATGCTTCTTGGTCATTTTTGACAATAATGATATAGCATATTTACATAGTACATTATGCAAAACAAAGCGAATTCAGTTCAAATAGTTTGTTTTGAATTTTTCATTTTATTTAAAATCGTTCTGCTCTCAGTGGAAAAGCATATTTGCATGCTATATTCTGCAACATAATGTCACTCAACACTTTTACACCAGGCCCTTCAATTATTCGAATACATAGTGTTATTATATGTAAGTACGTATGTCTGTATGAAATTGCTTGATTTTCGTTCTTTAAGAACGACTACTATCTTGGATACAGTTTCCCACTCACTCACTACCTTCTTGATTTGATTGTTATTTCTCAAAGTCCATTTACTCTCGCACTCACTTCTGCGTGCTTTTTGGCCGTTTGCTGTTTATCGAATATCATTTGTTGGCATTTGGTGGAAGGGGGGGGGGGGGAGAGGTGTAGAAAGTAGTTTTCTATTTTTTTCTTTTGGTCATATCTATCTTTGGTGGATTCTATAGAAACGTCGTTTTCAGCTGTTTGGTTCTCACTTTAGGCTCGACACGTATTTCACTTAACTCGTTGCTTTTATTTTGGTACTATCCAATTTGTTTTTATTTTTTTTTACGAGTTGTAAGCTTTTTTTAAATGTTTTGGTAACGAAATAAAAAAGAACGTGTTTTTTTTTTAATGACGATATCAAAATCCTTATAGAACGGCCGAAAATCAAATTTGGGGTCAAATGAAAGTTGATAGCTGGTTTTGGACAAAAATTCAAATTTTTTAGCATTTTAAAGAAAACGTTGTCTCTTGAAGGTTTTCTAGGAAATGACTTGCCTCAAAATCCATTCTCGTTGTGTTTTGATCGTAAGAAATATGAATAATGCACTGGGTTCTTTGAGTTTTTGTATAGCGAAATTTTAAATTCTGCAATGTACCAATTGCATAAACAAACAATAAATAATCGAATTTGTTGGTTTTGTTTCTTTAACAAAACCAACAACTTCGATTAAAGGTCTCCTGTCGCATGCAAGATTTTAGATATGGCAACTCTGGAAATTTTGTTGACAACTGTGACGTTAGCTTCTTTCCCAACCAATGAAAACTGGTTTGCATAAAGCCGACATCACAATTGTCCACAAATTACTCCACTTGACCAAACTTGTCACACAAAAAATTGCGTGTGTAGGTAGCTTTTTATATAGATCATTGTGAAATATGTTTTTACCGATTTTTAATAACATGTACGTGATTATATCAATTGCAGGGGATCGGGCATTATAATGATATGCTACATTTTTTGAAGAGAGTCGTTTTTCTGGTGAGAAACTCCATGGAGTACCATACTGAGCAACAAAGTAATTCTCCTACAGTATATTATGCTGTTCTTTTCTAGAAAATCTAGGAAGTGGTAAAGTAACAAGTTAGAAACAATACTGAAGAACAGTTTAACTTAAAAATGTCATTTTTTTAGAAAAAGTGCGGCTTATCATTATATGGCCCGGCAGCTTTTCAATCGTTTTGGTACTTTCCTGTTATAGTCAGGCCCGGTCTGATTTTGCTATTTGATTGTACTTAATTATGGGTTTATTGTGCATGTTAGGTTAGCAAAACAAACAATATCATTCGTTTAATACGTTTCTTTGTTTTTCATAACCTAACTTGCACAATGAACCCATAAATACAAGCAAACAACAATATCAGACTGGACCTGGCTATAACCAGAATGTACCATCGTTTTGTTAATTCAGGAAATTTTTTTCAATTCGGCGTGGTTTTTAATGGCTAAATATTAATACATCATCATATAATTGAGTTTCTGTTTGGCATTATAACTGCTTTGACACTTGTAGTCATTGCTGTTATATTTTTTTGTTGTAATGTTTTTTGAAGTTACACCACTATAATTCGGTATGTTCTTCAACCCCCCCAGTAGCATTGTTCCTTTTCTTATCTACGCAGTTGTAGTGAACAGTTTAGTTGGTGCTTTGCTGCCGGTTATTAACTCATTATCGCATTTTCTAGTCTTCACACACACAAAAAGCTTCCAATAAAAGAACGCAAAGAAGAATGGGCTGGAGTGAGAACCAACCGCAGAGAACAACAGTGCTCATTTGTTGTCGTTGCCGTTTTTTTTCTCTCTCTATTATTTGTAACTAACATGCGGCAGAATATAAATAGAAAGTCAGGAAAGTCCTTTTTATACACTAGATAGGCGTCGTTTTCCATCACGCAACTTTTTCTATGTGATGAGCTAGATGACATATTAAGGAAGGGGACTATTCGATTGCAGAATTCCCACATTCATCATCATCATTATCATCCGAACCAACAAAGTTTCTAAATATATATTAGAAAGGTTATTTATCTTTTGCTGTTTATATTGTGTTGAGTGAGTTTTATTCAACCTGTAATGCGTGGGTGGGTCAGCAATGTCATATTGTTCCCAAACCTAGTTGTTGTTGAAAAAAAAAGCACCTGTCTACTACTCACGGTGTTGCTATCGAATTGGATTGGTTCCACGAACCAGCAATGACGTCATTACGATCGCAGGAAGAGAACCATTGGATATTATGCCATACGAGTTCTCTGTTCTTTATCCATGGGAATGGTTGCAGGTTCATCTTGTCATTGCCAAGTTTATCCTTCTTTTTTTTGATACGTGGTATTTTATTATTTTTTGGTTGAGGATGTATCAAAAACTTTGAGGAAATAATAGATTTCATTTTCGGAAGCGAGTATTTAAAATAATAATTGGTAGCAATTATGTTATTTGCATAATAATCTTAATGCGTGTTTGGTGATTGTTTTGCTAAGTAATTTTCGGTTTGCACGCTATAGTTTAAATGAATTTTTAATTCTGCATGGTTAAATGTTAATTCTGAAGGTTACAATTAATATCTAAGGATGTATATGATTACCAAACACCTGCTAAATCTAAAAACAACTGGTGATTTATGTACAGCAAAACATGGCTTTCTGTAGAATCCTGATTTAAAAATAAGTAAAAATGCTTACAGATGATACGGTACCCAAAATGACATTTAAATGGTATTTTATTAAATTTCAATTAAATACAGTTTGCTAAATAAAATATGTAATAAAATGTAGAAGTTAGAAATATAAATTTATTTGAAATAAAATTTACATAACAACGTGAGCACCTTGCTCTGACGTCAAAATGACGTCATACGCGTGCATCGCGTTGTCTTAAGGCGTTTGCAAGATTTTATCGGAAGAAGATGGAGAACAGGGAAATTTTGTTATTTTCTTGTTTATATAATAGTTGTTTGATTTTGTGCATCAACTAGCTAGTGAACAACAGACAGGATAGAAGGATTTTGCATGGAATGTTGTTACGCATCTAGTATATAGTGACACATGCTTTTAAAAAGAGTGAAATTGAACAACGTGGTCGGAAATCATATGACAAAAGTAAATGGCCGACTACACCCATAATGACAACTGGTTCAACAAACCAGGACAGCAAATTGTCAGTAATTTTAATCAATGGACAGCAAATTCTGTAGCTACAACATAGTTTTTTCGACATTGAAAACAAACAACGTACAACGGCTCTTATGGCTTCACAACTGATTAAGGTATTTATTGCTTTTTGTTTTAACGAAACAAAGTTGTGAGATGCAAATTTGCGAATATGTTAAAAATGGAAGTTGTACTCGAATACATTGAACAGTATTTAACAAGGTTCCAAATTAAATGTTTCTTAGATTGTACTAACCTTGCGATTTAAGTTTGCCATCACTGCGGTATTGGTATTTAGGTATAATATCATATCTAAATTCTAAACCGATTATATATTTATTCATTTTATATTATTTATTACATCCCAGAAAGAAGGGACAAAAAATAATTATTTCTGAATAATATGTGCTACAAAGATGAGCCAGGTTAGGCTTAGGTTAAAAATACGTAAGTTTGAGGTTAATATATAATTTATAAATATTGATATGTTTTAACATCCACATATGTGTTTACATATTGATTACCGTAGTATTATTGTACAAATGTTCCACATCGATAAATCCATTATTCGTGGTTGAATAATCCTATACTCGCTCAACATTTACGAGTTTATAAACATGTGGATGTCATTAAATATAGTCAGAAACATTAGTACATATCCAATATATTGATATTCGATAATATATTGATATTTGTCGGGTTTCCATAGACATCAGTATTTGGTCAACTTAAAGTTTGTGAAAAGTTGTTTAACTCTGACAACACTTTTATCACCTATCTATTTTGTTTATCAGTTTTGGTGATGACATTAAAAGTTTAAAACGATTTCCCGAACATTTTTATTTTGTTCCTGATGTTTTTTTTGGAATAGCCAAACGAATTTAACGCTACATTAAAAGTGTCGTGCGCATTAAGTCATAGTGTGATGCGCAAAGCTCGGTGTCAGTTGGATGTCATGTAGTGGTTGTTGTGGAATGTGTATATTATTGGAAATATTTAAATTTTTAATGATATTTATGCAAAATAAAGGCTGCAAACAACCCACTGTTTCGACGATTCATTATTAATGTACGGTACTGTATATTTCTTTTATATTACTTCAATAATAATAGTTCACAATGATCGTTTTTGTTCATTTTGGAAAATTGGAATTTTAAAAAATTATTATTTGAAAGTTCTTAAGATAGAAACTTTTTATTTTTATAGGTTTTTGGTCAGTTTTATTTGTCTGTATATTATCTATTTTTGGTTTGGAAGATTAGATAGACTCACACGTGGAGTGCTAAAAAGATTACCGAATGACATGTTCTTTGTTGGAAGGAGCTTCTAGTCACACTTGGGACATTTAATCCCTGTTGCATCCGGACTTCCACGGTATGCCACCCTATCAGACACCGTTGGAATAATTTAACAACTACTTTGCGTTTGGTTGGGCTAAGGGAACAAAAATGGATTACAGATTTGGAAAGAGTGGAACGTTTATTTTTTGATGATGGAGTAAATAATTCGGTGGAAAACTCTGCGATGTTCTCTGCTTTACACCGAGCGTTTTTCAAACTGGTACAAGTTCGAGGAAAAATGTGAAAAAAAAAATCTGGTATTTTGGGTTTGTTGGCCTCATCGATTGAAGTGACGGGAGATCGATTTCACATTAGTGACTTCAACCGAGCTACTAATCCTCTCTCGGGGGCACGCACTCAACACCTCTTGGTTGTAACCTTTAGTTGTTGTCACGTACACGGACATTAACTTGACCTTTCAATCTCAAAGACGTTGCCAATTTTTCTCAACTTCCAATCGTGGGTCACATACTTAAAACAACTAGGCCAAGTTTATCTTCCCATTTTTCTTTCTATCTCCCTCTCCCTCTCTTTAATGGTGTGAAGTTTCACGATCGTCATCATAACGACCTTGTCATTAATCACGTTGATCTGGATGTCGCTAGTACTTAACATTGTGCTTGTTTGGCTTTCTGTTAGATAGGGAGTAACAAACACTGTAAGGAATCTGTGATTTATGCGACTTTCGTAAACGTTATTTCGCTATTATGCGACTGAAATTTTTTTATTAGGTGCTCGTTATTTTCTAAGAATATTTCTCTATTATGCGATTCTGTGATATGGTGCTTAAATGATAAACGATTCTGCAATTATGCTTTTCTTTGCAGAATGTGTCAGCCAAAATGTAGTGCAAATGTAGGCTCTCACGTTAGAATTGTCCGCCTTTAATTTTTAATTTAATGAGAATTTTTGATCTACGAATTTTTTACGTATACGTGATTTTCGCCAAAATAAGTATTTATCAATGCTTAAATAAAGTACAAATTACTCCATCTGTGTGTGTGAGTACGTACCACTTCACCGAATGTACTTTAATTGCATGTACTGCACTTATAAAAAGTAATTTTGATTTTCAGTGAGACACATTGATTAATAATTGATTTGCGATTAGTTCAATTAATTTTCTTGCATGTATACTTATGTTGAGATATTCAAAAGTTTAATACCGGAGGTCTAACGATATTTGCCCCAGTTCAAAGACAAATACCGCTAAAGTTCGATGCTGGAGGTCTTAACAGTTTTGCCTGAGTATAAAGACAAATACCACTATTTGCAATGTTTGTCAAAGTAGTTCTATTTTTATCGTATTTAATGCACACCAATTTTTAAAGTCGTCCACTAGTACAGAAAAAAAAATCTTGTTTATTTTCCATTTTTCTCAAAGAACAGCTCCAAATCTCTACCTCTTGGGTGTTTTTTGTTGTTGTTGTTTTTTTTTGAACTTGAAAGATAAAATGACAAGGAAAAGTTCACGGCTCTTCTATGTAGTGGATGGAGTTGACAAGGCACATTGAAATTTCAAGGAGTAGCTGCGGTAAGAAGGAAAAAAGGATTTTTGAAGAAGCACATGATGTAAAATCCTCATGTTAGTGATCATTCGATAATTGGTTTTTCTAATCGACTGGCATTCAACGCTCGTCGCTTGGCTTCCTTTTTCGGTGCCCTCGTGCGTTGAATAAACCCTGAGCAATTAGCGTTTTCGGCTCGTCGCCCTCACACGAAGGATCATCATCTACGAATCACCCCCACCCCCATCTTTTTCTCTTCCCTTACGTTCTAGACTCTCTTCTTTCACTTTTCACCTCTCAATTTTTTTCTGTTCATTTCCTTTTTTTATGTGTGTTTGTATACCCTCACTACCTTTCGTGGGAGAAGGAGACTCCTCCCTTCTGTGGCCCTTTTGTCAATGGGCATTAGCGGGTGACTCCCTAATCTCTTCGCTGGCTCCTGGGAATTTGTGGGTGGTGGGGGAGAATAGTAGGGAAGGGTGCGTGGGCGGATGACGGATGGTGACAGGCGGGGAGCATGGTGCGTCATCGTTGACGATGGATGGATCAGAGCGAGGGAACACACTAATCTAGCATAGTAGCAGTGAGGAGCGGGAATTGGATGCGATTATTCGTTTCGGCAGCCACGATTTTAGTCAATGACATTAATGGACATTGGAGCTGTAAAATATTGAGAACGCGTTGCGAGTTTCGGTAAACAATACGTGATCACGTTAGTGTGAGGAGGTGGGTGTTTGCATTCGGTAAAGAGAGGGGGGATGGTTAGGTGTTTCCATCAAAGTTGTTTTGCTTTTCACCTAACTTGTACCGGGCAATTTCGGGTTATTGCATTGGTTCAGTGGCTTGTCACATGGCTAGAAAATCGAATTATTTTCTCAATCTACCGTGAGAACATTCGATTTGTTACTCAGCATTGGTATCCCTTGTTTCGACCCGTGTCTTGTAACGCGAGACCCAGTTATCACATAAAAGGGTTAATAGGTGCACAGAAACCAATTGTGTCATTTTTGCCAGTTAACAATTGCACATGTTGTTTGTGATGAACGATAATCATGATACATTAAATTTTTGTTAAAATTACATCTTGTCAATTGCATTCACAGTTAATTGCATTTTGGCGATGTTACGTATAAAACATGTTGTACTCGTATTTGAAACAAAAAGGCCTACTTTAAAAATGCTTTTCAGGCATAGCGTACCTTTTTATAGCTTTGCAGTGCTATTGTATAAAAATACACTGTAAAAAGTTTTTAAATTTCGAAACAACAACGTTGGAGATGTGCTATTGTATTGTTAGAGTAATGTAATATTACAGTAAAGCCACTAGTTTGGGGGGGGGGGAGCTTTCGTCGAGTTGTCTGGGGTAATAGCAATTAAATGATTGATCAGATTGGAAAAGTGAAACATAATTAAAACTTTACGAAATTCTCTATTTTTTGATGCGCTTGGTTTTTGTTGTGTTCACAATTCACAACTTAACTCATGTCTTTGTAACTATCTCATTCACAAGGTGAAGCTACTATTAAGCGTATAAAACGTGAGGACTTAAACACATCCAAGAATTTATACATAACAGGATTACCTCAGAACAATGTAACTTAACACAAATATGATAATTGGGGGCATCAACTGATAAATATGACTGTTTGAGTCATTAAGGAAAAGTGACATGCACTTTAGTTTGATATCTTTTCTTGTGAATCTTGTATGTTTCGCGAGTCTTGTTTGAACGTCTTTGAAGTGCCGTGAAGCAGTGTGTTTGCTCGTGTTGATTAGTTCTTTGCATGCATTAGGTTATAATTTTAATCATGTGTTACTACCGGATGGGTCATAGAATTTAAAACTTGGCTCACGTCCTCGTCAAGACTAATCAATTGAAAATAATACACGCGGCCGAGTCAATAGAAATTTCATAAAAAAAACCTCTACAGTATTGACTCCAAAATTCATCACTCTTGATATGTAAAGTCTATATGCTACTAGTTTTGTTTTTCTTAAAAAGTTGTGAACATTTGTTTAAGAAACCAAACATAAGTTCGCCTTTAACGTATATAACAGAACGGCTAACTTCACTCCCTTTATGTATGCTGTATTGCACGAGTCAATTTTTATATCAACATAACAATTTTATTACTTTTATTCTCGCAAGATATTGTCATTTGTTTAAAAAAAAAAAACAACTAAAGGAAGTCGTCGAAAAAAAAAGTCACACCGGCTTTTATTAGACTGGAATGGAGACAAAAGGTTTTTGGTGGGTTGTTTCCCACCTTATTCACGAGATATGGACGCCACATCGCGATAAGTGCCTTACGATTTAAAATGGAATCGTTAAACAAAGGAAACGCCACTATCTCGGTGCTAGCTAGGAAAATTAAAGGGACACGTGGCTGTGTCTTTTGCAGATCGCGGGATAACAGTGTATTATATCTTAACTCTTTATCCCCAGCCAAAATATATCCTTTATCCTTTGGCGCGTGTGTAAACGACGACTTAACCCCTTTTCCTTCCGCTCAGTGCTCTCTTCGCACGCAATCCGTTCGATCTGATAAACATCAGCGATGACATTAACGATTTTTGCTGGGCTTACTTCGATGCACCGAATTCTTACGTGCAACTTATCGATGCACTCGATCTCTCTCATTTCTTCCACTTATTCGAATCGTTTTCTCTCCTCGCCTTGTGGTGATATAAGATGATGTAGGTTAGGTTATCTAAGGCTACAATTCAAGCAGTTCTTTATCGAACGAGTACACTGTTCAGTTTTATATTTACTATTCACCCTTTAGAGAGCACGACATACAAGGTGTCCACCATGGGATTCAAACATTTGGAAACTCCATTATTTTTTGGAGATCAGATTATTCAAATGTTATTTTTGGTCAAGTATTTTCACTGGGGTTAGTTCAGATACCTAGTGTTTTAGTTTAGAATCAGTTTAGATGGGTAGCCAGATCTAAGACTTAGTTATTGCCCTAAGACAAAGACTAACTCACAAAATGATTACTATACTACTATAGTAGCACACTGCAGCATTAATGCTACTGTACAGTATGTTACCGATTATTATTTTGCTGTAGTATGGATTATTTTTTTTTCTAAGACCAAACTTGCTATTGAGCTACTTTTTAGCATGGCTCGTAAGCTGGGAAGAAAGCTGACCTCCAGGCGAAGATTTGAACTTGAACAAAAAATAGAACTTAATACAAATAAAATAAAATACTGTATTGAAATTGTTTTGGCCTATAAACAACGAGAACACTGCTTTTATTATATGGGAAATCAATAATAAAAGTTGTACCCTGAAATTGAAGGGTTTTGGCAATATGATGATAAGCCACGTTTTTGAAATTGTTCAGAACCGTTTGTCTAGTGAGAGACTCCATAAAGTACCATACTGAGCAACAAGGTGATTTTTATATTTATTACTTCCATTTTTCTGGAAAATTCAGGAAGTGGAACAAGCCAAAAACAATACTGAGGGACACTAATGTAAAAATGCCATGTTTGAAAAAACTGGCTTATCATTATATTGCTCGGAACCCTTCAATTCAAGCTTTGCAATTTAAGCATGCAAACTAGCATTTAATACTTCAATCGTTTTGAATGGCCATACACTTTGCATGATAAAAAAAGTGACGTTTCTTATGCTTTACGTCACATCAGACAGCCAACCGAATCCTTGCACGTGATCACGTAATGTGCTTTCCTACAGCAGGAACATTTGAATGAGCAAATATTGAGGAAAAATCTAATGTTTTGATTTTAGGACCGCCCCTTTTTGGTCACGCAAAGTGTATGGTCATTCAACAAATTGAGGTAATATTGAGCAATTGAATGCTAGTTTGCTGCCTGCCTAAAACCATTCTTTGGTGGATTTTTCCATTTATGGTAGTGGTAATAAAATATTCTGTCTACATCAATTAATAAAAAAGTGATTTCCAATTAAATGTCATACTAATTTTTATAAACAAACAAGTGACATTAGCTAAATGTCACTTGTTGTTGTTGTCATTTAGTTCAATGCGAAAGGTCCGACATGTAGCTCGCTCCCAGAAAAATGATATATATTTTCAAATAGCTTGTTTTATAGTGAGTAAAAATCACCCAAAACTTGCCTGCAGAAATCAAATATACTATGTTTTAAGTCTAAGTGTCCTTAGAAAATTTTAAAATAAGAATCTCCATGTTTCTACATGAAACCAGAAATTTTACATGTTAAATCCCATAAAAAACGTCTACAATTGAATTTCTTGAGACAACTTTTTTTTATTCATTTTCTTGTCATATTTTTTAGATATGAACAACACTTGTCCCAAAAAAATAATAAACACAAAATAAAATTAGTCTTGAGATATTTTTTCTTTGCTGTGGGACAAATTACCGAAATACCTCAAAAATAAATTTTTGGTTAATTTTTGAAGTTGTAGCATTGATTTTTGAACACCCTACTATACTTTAAAGGCGCGTTTACACGATGATAGTTTTGGCGATAGTGCTGTCATGATAGCGACAACTATCTTCGTGTAAATGAGGCTTCATATACAGAAGCTTCAATAATATCCAAAATATTATTGAAATATGTTTTAATTGTAAAAAAAGATTCAAAATTGAATTATTAAAGTTGAAATTAGACATCATTTACACATAGATGACTGTGGCGATAGTTGCTGTCATGACAGCAACTATCGCCAAAACTATCATCGTATAAACGCGCATTAAGAAAGAATATAGTCTTTCGGGCCTGACCAATAGTCGAGTTCGAGTAGGAACACTGGGTTTTTGCACTGAAGAGGTAAACTATCTACTCATAAACCAACTATTCTGTTTGCCTGATTTTAAATAAATATTTTCTGGTATAGTAGGAAATTTCAAAACTCGTGGTCCGAATTGTCCACTAAAAATGTTTATCCAGAAATTCGGTTTGAAACTTTTCTTATGAGATTTAACATGTAAAATTTCAGCTTTCATGTACTACCGCTTCCCCTCTGTGGATATTTTTATTTTAAAAAATTTCAAGGACACAAGGATATAATATCCATCACTCCTCTGGGAGTAAGTTACCCTTCCCTTTTAAGTGATACATTATTTAAAAGTCGATATGCAGATTACTGGAGTTTGAAAAACGCTTCGAATTTTATAAAAGTGTTAATAAACTATCCTGTCCAACATTGATTTATAATAAAAATGATTTTCAGCTAATAATGATTTAAGAGAAAAAATAGATTAAACTATAGGTAAGCGATATCTTAATTTAAAGGTGGTGGTATACTAATGAGAAACAGAAGTTTGAGAAACCACACCCCCCTTTGCTTTATAACTGATGTGAAACATTTCCTTAGTAAAAAACTCAATGATTGTCTTAGTTTTTAAAGGCAAGACAAATAAATCCTAGTTGACGCCTGTGATGTGATCGTTAAAATGCCCTTTTGAACATTTGGTTAACGTTAAACCATGGCTGTACAAATCCTACCAATAAAAAGCAACAAAAAACAAATTGAAATCGAAACACGTTTATAGGTTAGGTTGAGAGACCATATAGATTATAGACTATTTCTCTCTCTTGAGATATAATAAAAATGCGAGAGACCCCGTTCATTGGCCTGGCCTCAAGCAACAGCTTCGTTCATTCGGGTTCATTCTGATGCAGCATCACCAGGAGGAATACAACAGTACAGAGGACAGAAGAGCAGGAGGAGAGAGGGAGCAAGAATTCAGGAACATCAACCTTGGCAGCTTAAATGTCACTGGCTGCGAGACCAGCCTCTGCTCGGGCAATGGATGCATCCTGGGAGCGCACATTTGGGTGGGTACAGTGGTGAAGATGGAAAAAGAGGAAGAGAAAGCACGGAGTTTGGCAGACACCCAAAGACAAAAACAAAATAAAATGATGTCATCGTTTCCAATATACAGCAAATAAGCAAACTGGGGTCATTTTCCTTCCCAGTTTCAAGTTTGGTTGTGTTGGGTTGCATTTGTTTTTTTTATCACTGACTGTATTATTATTGTTGTTCTCTTTTACACCCCAGTTCCTAGCACCAGATGTGATGCTCCTCCAACTGCTGCTACTAGAAACGCATGTAATTCTACTACTCAAGTTTAAATAAACAGACACCTCCTTTAATTGCACCAGGCCGAGAAATCAGAAAGTTTGTAATGAGAAACAAAACTACACCACCAGAGACAATTTACAAGGCACCACATCTACAAAGTGTTCAAAAAAGCTATCAAGTTTGTCTTCAACGTCAATGCTGGCTAACGATACATCTAGGCCAATAAAATCATGTTCGATTTTTAAACTATAAATTAAAGATAATACAGTATATAAACTATAAATTATAAACATTACAATTGAATTCGTTTTAGACCATGTGATCTTAGGTGTGCTGTACTTGTGCACCAAATAATCCATGGAATCGAGTCACGTAATTCTCACAAGTTCAAACCATAAACAAAAATATACATATAGATTATAGTCGATGAAGAAAACTCGTTATTAGTAACATTAAAGCCAATAATTCATGCTTCTTTGAATTCATCAATTTTATTTCAGAATAATAATAATCATAAAAAAAAAGGCAAACAAATGCTTCGGCAAGAGATTACAATTTCTACCCACACAGATGAGACTTTTTTTTAATGGCTGCAAGAAAAATCAATAGCTAAATATGTGGGCAGAGATTAAACTAAGATAAATTTCTTTGCCATTATTACTATTCTTAAACTGTGCCCTTCCTTAGACATACACACTAAAAAAAAGAATTACACATATCCAAAGTATTTTTAGACACGCTACACAAACAACACACAAGCCTATATCGTATATACAAGGAAATCCTCCGTTGATCAGATGTTGTCCAAGGAGCCTTAAAATATTGATTCCATATTTGAGGGAGCAAATATACAACGTTATCGTTTTGCAGACCCAAGAATGATTACTTTTTAACTAGGTGAAACAACTTAAGAGGGTTTCAATAAAAATGTATTTCTATGCACATGTTTGTCAATGCATATAAATGTGTGTGTGTGTGTGTACACAGTTGTATAGATGATTTGTTGTTTGTTCGAAACAAGATCTGACGTTTTACTTCGTTGATGATAAACTAATGCACAATGAAACTGACTATTCTAACAATGGAAAAATCTGCGTTACAAACACGTGTATAATATTTGTATACATAATAATGTGTATTTACAGATCTTGTATAGTTGTTCCGTGTGCATCTTCATAACGCTCTCCCGAACAGGTTAAAAAATTTAAAAAAAATGTATTGTATATACTAGCCTACATACGGTATACATATTTTTTATGAATATTCATGTTTAGGTACATTGTACATGCATACAGTATATTTATTTATACACACTCACAATATATGTACATATGCAACTTTGCAATTCTTTGCCTTTAGCAACATATTCACTTTTACCAATTTTTCAAAAGAAAATTCATCTGAAAAAAAAATTTCAAACAAACTTTCAGTTCGTTGCATGGTTTCTTAACATTGTCGACCTTTATTTATAAAAAAAAAAACAAAAAAAAAACACAACTTTCCTCTTTCAGAGTGAAGGTTATGCTGCCAAAGATTCAATACAAAACCCAATAAACCCTTTGGAGTATGCAAATCATTCCCATTTTCCTAATAAATGTGTAAAAAAAATGTGTTTCTTTTTTTGCCAAGTTAATGATTTTTTACCTAAAAAGAAAAAACGAATATAAAATTTATTAAATGTACAAAGTGAATCGAAACATCGGCAGTGATCTTGTTGAATCACTTGGGGAGAAAGATCATGAACTACTTTTCAGTTTGGTCACGTAGTACTAAACGTGCGGTTGACGACACCTCACTTACCAATGTCAAAGCAGCTTTTTGTGAAAAATACATAAAAAGAACAGCAACAAAAATAAATTCTAAAATAAACATCTGAATAAACAAAAAAAAATTAAAAAACCAATACATTTTTTTTGTGATCACAGAAAAACAAACTAGACAGGGAATTAGGCCACGTTCTAATGTAATTTGAACAACTCTATTAACCTGAGCTAATTAGAACCCTCCATAGCAATTATTGTCCACCATGTGTAATTTTACAAAATCATTAACTATAATGAGGATGGTCTAAAACGCTTCTTCCAAACCACTCTTTCATAATTCACTTGCAATTTTTTGTATTACAATTTTTTGGATCTTCCTATATTTAAAAAAAAAAATCCGCTCTCAAAAATTGTTTTTCCTCTCACCATGTGTAAAAACAGAACAAGACTACTTTTAGTCTCACCATTATTCAATTACAAGTGCATGTTTTATAAAAAGGATGTGGTTAAGATGTGTTTTCTTCTTCCTTTCCCTTCAAATTGGACTCCAATTTTAACAACTCTAATTTTTCACTTTCTTCTTAATCATTTAAAGCTGTAGCAAACTTGCCACATTCCGAATCTAACTTCTTTCAACCAGCCTAGAACTTTCCAAACTATGTAAGCCTACTCTATAATAACTGGCAGTCCTGTCTTGACTGCAACTCCTCTCATGTTTCCATGTGTGGATTATAAACACTTGGTAACCACTATAACCATTAGCTGAGCAGCATTATATCCATAGCCACTGGCCACAGCAAAGCTATATTTATAGCCAATAGTTACAACAATGATATCAACATCTAATGGTAACGATGATACTAAACCAATCCAAATTCCCACACACATGAAGCTCAGTGTCATTTTAATTTTGAAGGTTATTTAAATTGTTGCAGAAATAGCTTAAATAAAATTACAATAATAGTCTGCTCATGGAATATGAAATATATTAGGGATACAGGGTATTTCTAAAAGGTCAGGTCAAATTTTAAACCCAGATGCTAAGCATCATAACAAAGCAAAAAGTTCCTATAGACATGCGTCTGAAATGTATACCTATTTGCATTCCTACAGCGATTATGAGACAATTAAGACCTATGCGCTTACATGACTTCACCCTGTTTATTTATTCATCTCAGAAGAGAAGCATTTCTGACCCATGTTGCATACCATCTGCACCTAAAATGTGACTAAGCCTTTCGGGAACACCCTGTATACTGTACTGTGACAGGTGTGAAGTAACAGGATCAGTTACTCAGCTTGTTTACACTAGCAATTAGGTTTTTACCTCAAAAAAATAATGTAGTTTTGATTTTTGACACACGTGTTTCTTAATACCCTAGCCCTACGTCCCCACCCCTGGGATGCCAGCTTCATATTTTTGGGAGCCAAAATGACATACGTTTTGACAAAATCTCATTGTTAGAAACCCGTCATAGCTACGGTCATAATATGGTTATCAAAGTTATATAACAGCCTCCTAGCTTTCCAATGGTGTATCTTAGTGGAGTCGATTTTAGTGGAGTGAATGGTTGCCGAGTTATACGTGACAGGCAGTTGGGAATTTCCAGGCATAGTTCAGTCATATTAGGATTCAACCTAGAATAAATTGATAGGAAGCTGAAAATTGGCAGAAATGATCTTAATAACATACTAAAACTCCCCGAAAATTCCACTTTTACGTTTCCAGTTATGACGTCACATAAATGGCGGCCACTGCAAATTCGAATATTTTCAATATCTCTGAAACTACGGAATCTATTTTTACTTTCGAAACCCCGTTCTGTACCAGTGGACTCCAAACTTTTTTGACTGCGCACCCCTATGTTAGTAAGAGCACGAGCACAAACCCCCTGATATATTAAGTTTATACGTGATTAGAGTTTATGAAATATCTCTAACAAGAGTTTATAAGAAATAAACTCTTTGTAACAAGAGTATATAAGAAATATCCTATTGCATGCGCACCACCACAGCTAGCTTCGTGGGCACCCCTAGGGGTCCCTGCACTCCACTTCCAAACCACTGCTGTAAGCAATGAAATATTCCAGAAAACATGTTCTATCCATGATTACTGAAAAACGATATTTAATATATCTCGGCAAAAAATGAGAAAAACGTGCATAAAACGATATAATTTTCATTTTTTTCAGAAGAGAGATATTAAATATATTTTTTCAGTGATCATGGATGGAACATGTTTTCTTGAATATATGACGTCATAACCGGAAACGCAAAAGTAGGATTTTTAGGGAGTTTTAGTATGTTATTAAGGAGGCCTCAAAGATCATTTCTGCCAATTTTCAGCTCCTTCCTAATTTGTTCCAGGTTGAATCCTAATATGACTGCAATTCCCAACTGCCTGACGCTGACAGAGGTCTTGTGGGTAAGGGGGGTCCACCGTTGTGGCACATTCGGACACCTCTGCAACCGTTCACCCGACTGAGATCGCAGATACACCATTGGAAAGCTAGGAGCTAGGCTTTGATTACCTATATTATGTCAGTAACTATGACGGGTTTCTAACAATGCGAAACTTTGTCAAAAAGTGTGTCATTTAGGCCCCCCCCCCAA
>JAQIWH010000750.1:0-41284 GCA_034695005.1 Cryptops parisi | reverse complement strand
ATCTCGTGAACCATTTATGATGGACAGAATCTAAAACTACAACATGAAAGCTCAATCCAATATCATTTCAATGATATATAATTCTATGCTATGGCTTGCGTACTTTGGTGGCAATGATCGCGCGAAACAAAAACGTATCCTAAAAAACAAAGTTGTAAAAAAATCGGATTCACCATAACAACACGAGTATAATCAATGCTACCCACAGGTTTTACCATAACCACGTGAGTGTAAACAATGTTATCCACGCGATTCATCCTAACAACATGAGTGAAAATATTCTTCGTGCGACAGCAGAAATATCTTCTAGTCGTAAAGGATGCTGAAAAACTATCAATCACAAACGCTAGCACTACCGACTACTAGCGCCACAAGCGGCACGTCAATTATTACTTTTTTTTCACATCCCAGAAAGAGAAACATACAATAAATTATAAGAAAAGTTTTTTTTTGTAATTGAAAGTTAATATATCACGTGAAAAAAAAAATACACGTTGTATGTGTTTTTGTAGGACGACTTCCTATATTAAGAGTAGACTAAAGAAAGGGTCGGTCAAAGTAAGTTTATAATAAAGTGGAAGAAAGAGAGAGAATAACAACAAAAAAGGTGTGTAGTGGCTGTCGTTGACATTTGGAAGCACCATATTTCATGTTGGTTTGTACTTCAATTAGAGTGTCACTTAGAAGGCCTTCGATTGGGAGCTCTTTAATTAAGGCCAAGAGAAATAACACCTGTTGATTGCTAGGTAGAAACCTCTACTCGTGTCCCTGTCTGTCTTTTCTATATACTTTCAAAGTCGTCGTTGCTTTAGGCCCTCGAGAAGAAAAAAAAACAAACTTTCTCTTCTCTTTTTACTTTTTTCTTAACAAACAAATCCTTAATGATCGACTAAATTTTAATAAAAAAAAAATTATGAATCATATATATATATATATATAAAAAAAATAACATAAAACTTTTATAAAATTTAATTTTCATGCACGCTAACTTTTCTCTTCCTGAATCGATAATCACCGAAAAATAATTTCAAAATAAAAAAACAAGTACTGTACATTAAAAATATTTTTTGTATACTCTTTATATACTCGTTATATACTGTCATATACAAATATATTGTATGTACGTACATACATAATTGAAAAAAAAAATATTATTTTTGATTTCTGCATGTTTCGAGTTATGCGATTTGAAACGTGCAATATCTGAGTAATTTTGATATTCAATAGATGCATAATTCAAGTGTTTTAAGTTAATTCACATTTTTGATTTCTGCATGTCTCGATGAATGCGAATTTCGATCCATGCGAAATTATATTTCTACGATCTTCGAGTCATTCAATATTTGATTTATGCGAGTTTTGAGTAATTCCTTTTTTCTTATTTCTGCAATTATCAATTTACTTATTTATATATGCAATTTTATTTTTTTTTTACATTGAACTTATGCGATTTTTGATTTATGCGAAGAAGTTATGCCGGTTTCGAGTAATGAGATTTTTGATACACTGGACTATAAAATATATTTTCATACCCGACTGTAGATAGCAGTTGCAGTGTGCGTTCAATTTTCCACCTCACTCACTCATTCGCAAAATCATAACTGCAGCTAATACAAAGAGTATAAAAATATGTATCAACTTGTTAGCTCAGTGAAAATAATCTAATCAAAACACAAATTACATCACTAAAAAATATAGAACAAAAGTTAAAAAAAAATTTTTAATAAAAATTCTATTAAAACAACTATCCTGACAAGTTAAGGAGTGTGGTTTTTTAATGTAAACTAGGCCTAGGAGGAGGAGGATAGAAAACTGAGTTACATGGACTGGACAAAGGAACCCACCCAAAACCTAATCAAAAATGTGTACAAACACATTTGACACATTTGCCTTTGGCTGAAATTGTGTGATGATGGCATACAAAAGCTGAAAGAAAATGTAAGTGACTAACAACTAAGTGAGGCGTGACTACCACCTACAAAAGGCAAACCATGAAGAAACTATATAATAAAAAAAACAAAACACGACAGAGCACACTTCAAGGTAAACAGTAAACTGAATACCTACAAAAGCACCGCAACCTTGATACACTTCACACAAAAAGATTATTAACCCTTTCCTTTCCTTTTCTTTTTTGAAATAATAATGAATAATAATGCTCGGGATTTTAAAAACCGTGAAAAAGAAACACGATTTGCAAACTCATGGTTCTATAACATGCTGTTTCATCCTGCTGGTTGAGTAACAAGAAAAACTACCTCGAGAAAGTCTCCTCGATCAGCTTCACTACAAATTTTAAAGACACAGTTTTGTTGTTGTCAACTATAACCATAAAGAAATGATGTGTCGACGTTTAATTAAGGTGACCAGATTTTACAAACCCAAATCCAGGACAGTTAACAAAAAAAAAAAAACAAGTGCATTAATAATGCTGTATTAAAAAAGAATTACGCTTTTATTTATATATACATGTGTGTGTATATATATATACTTGAATAATTCTATTTTTGACTTATTTATTTATTTATCAATGTAATTCACTAATTATGGAAGTAACTGTATGCCCGTCAAATAATAATATTGACGGGTCCACAAGTTGACCCGTCAACAATGACGGAACGAATTTCAGAAACATTTGATGCACTCTGATTTGGGATCCCCTTTTATATTCATATTTGCGCACGTTGTACTGTCATAATACTCATATACTGTAGGTACATACATAAATCCATTTTTTATTTATGCATGTTTCGATTTACGCGAATAAAAATCGTGCAATCTCCAAGTTTTGATTTATGTGTATTTTAAGTAATTCTATTTTTTTTTAAATTAATGTACGTTTCGATTGATGTTGAATGCAAATTTCGATTTATGCGATCGTTGAGTGGTTCAATATTGAATTTATGCAAGTTTTAAGTGATTCCGTTTTTAATTTCTGCAATTTTCGATCTATTTATTTATATTATTTATAATCAATTTTGTACATTAGACCCTTTTTATTTTTGCAAAAAAACCCTAATGCGTTTCTCGCTTTATGCGTGTTTTGGTACATTGAACTATACATTATATTCTCATAAAAAACGACTGTAGCTAGTAGTGTTACGTTCAATTTCTGAACGTAATTACTTATCAGTATTACGTTCAATTGAGCTCTCACTCACTCATTCACAAACTCACAAGTGAAGCTAAAATATAACGAGTATAATAATAATCTAACGCCAATTTAACAACAATCACTTTTTATCTAGTACTATAAAAACATATCTAGCATCGTTTGGTTCGCTACAAGGGTGTAATATCACTACGACACATGATTTAGGACCACCTCGAATGTAGGAAAACAAAAAAAAATTTTCTTCAAAAACGACATTTTCTTTTTTTTTGTCAAACGTAAGTGTACATTTTTATTTTACAAACTCAGAGTTCGAAATGGTAATTGAAAAACTACCGACTGAATGATGCGTAGGTCGATGTTAAGTACGTCTAGTGATGATGTTTCCCCCTTCGTTAGCTGGGTGGTTTCGGTCACGTGCTAGCTACAGTCGGTATTTTTCGTTCTTTCTTTCTTTCTTCCAACTTCTTCAACAAAACCACTACCACGAGAGCCATAGAAAACAACGGGGGTGGAGAGTGATTAATGACTAGAGACTAGTTGGTGAAGGTAAAAAGAAAGGGGTGTTGTCGTCGGTCGGTTGATGGGAGTCAAAGGGTTGAGGCTTTCGCTTTTTGGACCTCCTCGCTATCTTCTTCGCCCATCTACCACACACGATTCGAGGTGTGAGATAGGCCTCTGCCTTGGGTGTGTAAATGAGTGACAACTTCTTAATGATCTCTTGTCTCACTGATAAAAGGCGAAAAACCTTTTCCCACTCGCGCTTTTCATCTTCACCATTCATTCGCCCGAAAAAGAAAAGAAAACCAACCACTTGAGGTCGGTGTCGAGTCTCCCATCTCGAGATTAGATGCGCCTTGTCTTTTCATCTCGTTTCACTTCCACTCATGGATGGATGATGATAAGCGAGGGCCTGAAATTAATCTGTCGCAGAAACACAACCCTTAACGAGTCATCGCCATTACAACAGTGCTATTGTGAGGGGGAAAATGCACACACACACACACAATCTCGAGTTTTAAAGTGAAATGATTCTGAACAACTTGAACACCAGGAAGATTGTTTAAGTTTTTCACCACAAAGCGTGTGAGGTAAAGCGTTACGGGCACGAGTGTACTGCGGGAAGCTCGAAGAAGCTAGAGCGAGCCCCTGTTAAATGTGGGAGGAACTCGTCGAGCTCCTTGTTAAATGTGGGAGGAAAATTTGATACGTTTACCGATCCCCTTGTTACGATTTGCTAGTAATTTGAATAGCGATTTTCAGTTCATGCGTTGAGTGATTCTGATTTCTGCACGTCTCGATAGATTCGAATTTTGATCAATGCGATTTTTGATTTATGCGGTTCTCGTTTTATGCATGTTTGATACATTATATTACACGTATATTCTCATATAAACGACTGTAGATGACAATATACGTTCAATTCGGTCAAAGATAAATTAATTAAAATTAACTATAATAGTATATAACTATAAATATCTTATTCATTTTTAACTTATCTTGTCCAATTGTATTTTATCCTAACAGGGTGTTAAATTTAATAAATAAATAAATAAATAAATAAATAAATAAACAAATAAATAATTAATAAGAAAAAAATATTTTCTAATTTTTCTTAAATATATCGATTAAGCGTCCAAGCTCTTGTTAAAAAATTATCCTGCTGAACAGACAAAATTGGTAAACAAACAAACGGCCGAATGAAAGTGTAGTTTTTATTTAACTCCTAAATATAATAGTTTTCTAGTTCTTGCGTGTGTGTGTCTGTATAACGCTGCAAAACAATGAACTGCTTAATGAAGAAAGAAGCTCCCTGTCATTGTTGACGGGAGTAAGTTAGTTTGTTGAAAAAAAAATGTCTCTTGGTCAAACAATTAAACCAGATTATACTTCATTTGTCTGTTTCTCATATTGAAACACAGAACAAACGACACCACTGGCGCTACACACACTCACTAAAGAATTGAGCAATATAATTCATCACCTTTTAGAAATACATAGTGTCCACAATGAAATATAAACATTTTTTTAATCACATACAATTTAAAAAAAAATACGAATATCACCATAATGGAGATAGTAATAAACATACAGAGTTTCATAAAAAAAAATATACGACATTTCACTTCCACGTGAACGCCTCTGGTGGCGCGATGAATCTCTAGGCGGTAGTCTAACTCACGCCATGTGTTCTGCAATATTCCCCCATAACGAAAAATTATCAGAAACGTTTGAAAATTTCAAATTAAAGTTGGAATAACTCATATTTAAGATGTTTTCATAGTTAGAAAAAAAGTATGTGCTTCGGATAAACTCGTTCACCAACCACAGCCTGCGTTTTGTTTCTGAGAGCCGCCATTTTGAAAAACGACTGAATGCAGCGCCACTACGGCACGCGCAAAAAACTTCCTAGATGAACTTTATGAGTTTCTGCTTCCTTTCCACCAAGAATCACATTGGTATAACAAAATATAAAAAAAATAATAATAAAAGAGTTTCCGAATGTTTAGATCTCGTTGTGGACACCCTATGCATATAGAAATCCTAAGCAGCCACTGTTTCAATCCCCGCTTAATAATGTCGTGTAACGATGCTTTCTAACAGGGCGTTTGACTGTAAAATACGATCGGTTGACGTTAGAGTAAAATACGGCAAAACACGTATCAAGTTCAAAATAAAAAACCACAAACCAAACCTGACAGCAACAACAACAACATTCTCTGTCTTAGCAATAGTTGAACGACTTCTAGTTACACTCAACTAACTGTTCAAAAAATTATCAACGTTCTTAATCTGAGATGGAATACTAGCAACGAACTCTAATCAACTTGTCAAAACAACATCGTTGTGACTAAAAAAAACATCGTGACACGAATATATAAAATTCTTTAAAAAAAAATTATACACTGAGAACTAAATTACACTTATTCTCAAAGATTTATTTCCGTCTCTAATATAGCAGTAGACACTTTATCTCATTTCGTCGCCTTTTATTTTAGTAAAAAAAAAATTAAAATTAAAATCGTAAACTAATTAAGCGTATTTGATTCTCTCACTCGACATGTAACCTATTTTCAATGTGAAGGTTGAAACTCGTGCTAAATGTAGTTTAGAATGAGATAAACGATGTCAGTTTCACCATCAATTTATAGGCTACTATATATATGAAAAAAAATATCCACAAAAAAATGAACGTTCTTGCTTCGAGATTAATTATACCTTATGAAAATTTACGGCTGGGTATAATTTCATAACAAAAACAATTTAATTCAAGATATATTTTTTTAAAAAATACTTTAAGCTAACGATGACCGAAAAACAACATTTAAAACTATGTCAAACCTATAATTTTTCCAATTGACGGTATCCTCCTATGGTATTTACAGACTGTTAAAAGTAACTATTTTTTTCAATTTACAAGAAACGTCGCTAATTTCTAATTAACTGAAAGAGCCGCTTGTGGTGCTAATGACTTAGCGTGTTGTTGTATTCAACTAGCCTAAACTAGTCTCTTATGAGTCTAGACTCCTTGATGGGTCTAGACTCGAGAAACAAGTTTAAATTATGAATAAAATACTGTTATTTACAGGGTGATTCATCTCAAGTGAAACAGGGCAATATCCTGCAGATACGTCGATTATAGTCATATGGAATAAGATTAAAAAGCATCCGGGAACCCAATAGTGCTAGATTCATTCGCCTTTGAATTAATTTTCATTGTTATCGCGTTTGTTACAACGAAAATCACGAGTCGTAGCTACCAAGTCATATTTAGGAAGTTATAGACATGGGTCCATTTAGTCATAATCCAGTGTCGTTTCATTCATTGTTAACAATCCAACCGAAATCAAAATTCAAACAACAATAGTTATTGAAACGCACCATGATGTTATAGCAGCTTCACTGCATATCACTCATGCTATGTAGCAGAACGATTTTAAGTTGCTTGCGTAGTTAATCTAATCTAATATGACTTTAAAGTTGTCTTACAACTATCTGTATACAGTAGACTCTTACTATTCCTCGCACAGAAGGGTGCCGGATTACTGAGAGAACTGCATGAAACACGTCAGTTTATGATACAATGTAATAAGCAATACTAAACTCAATGTTGCAAGTTAACTGCATGTAGTGTTTTAAAAAAAAATTAAATATGAAACCTGTATATGATAGGTAAATCACTACGTACTATCTATGGTATCACACTGTCCCATTTACTGGTATCAATGCTGTAACCCAGAATTATTTACATCACAGCAGAAGACCGGATTATTGAGGGCCAGGTTAGCAAAAGTTTACTGTAGTTTGAATGACCTGCAGAGAAGCATTTATAATCACGATTGTTGTTGCAATTTTCATTCGGGGGATAAACATGAAACGTTATTGAATTATGACTGAATGGACCCTTGGCTACAACTTCTTGGCTACGTTTTCATTGTAACAATGCGATGAAAATAGCACTATTGGATTGCCCGCCATATGCCTATAATCGACGTATCTGCAATACTAGGTAAGATATTACCCTGTCTCATTGAGAATAATCACCCCGTATACCATATGTACATTGGTTAAGGTTAGTTAAAAATCACAACACTCTAAACCACGATCTACTAGCGCCACACGCAGCTCTCTCAGATAATCAGAAAGTATCGAAATGTCATTTTTCGTTTTAGATGAAAATATTAAAAAAGTGTTGACATTCGTTGAACCGGTGGAATGATGATGATGATGTCATTGGGTCCGCCGTTTGATGACTGGGCTTATTGGCGAGTCTTCTTTCGTTCCCTACTACCACTACATTACCTGTAAAGGAAACCTCCCATGGCTGGGCACTAAGGTCAATATCCAGAGTAGAATTTGATCTTGAAAGGGTTCATACCCCACAGCGAAAGAAGTGGAAAAAGAAAGAGGCCGAGAAACCAATTTTATAGCTGTTCGAACGTGGTGAGCGTATTAAAGGAGAAACGTCTACACAGTTTTTTTCATTGTATTTTTTATCTCAAATACAGTAAGTGTTAAGAGTGTATTTTTATATATATATCTATATATATATAACTTCGTATGTGGGAAATGACATTGGCACCCATCGATTTTTTTTCTTCGTGTACCTCGTTTGCGGGGGTGGTATAAAAGGTCAACTACCACTGAGCGAAACGTGCGTTCGATTTACTGCCTCGTCATGGTATAGCAATGACATTGAAACCCGAGCTTTTTCACCAACCTATCGATGGATGGAGAAAAGCCTTTGGGGCTATTCCAATTTGCCTACTCATGATGTATAATTTTCAGTTATCAATTTATTGTTATCATTATTATTTAACATTTACAACGCGAGACACGCAGAAAACGGTGGACCAAAGTTAATAAGCCATGTTCATCTCATTTGAAAAATTGAGCGCAACGGAAGTTTACCTTTAAGTGGGCCCCACAGTTACAACTGACATCAAGCGGCAACATTTTTAAGTTGCAGAAATACAAATATTGTAATGAGTTATCTTGTAACAGTTCGGTACTTCATCAAGGTAAGGTTAGCTAAACAAACAAAAACATATTGAATGTATAATTAATGATCTACAGAAAATTCTCGTTTACCCGATACTCAAATAACAGAACTCTCAAGCAACCGGCACACGGTTTTGGGATGAATGTAGTTTAGGGTTAAATGTTTACAAATTTAAGTACAAGAATAATAATTTTATTTTCATTACGGTACACATTCAGTTTATATTTCATATACTGTACGTATTAGGTTAATAAAGTTTATTCTTAAATTAGACTTTTATTTCTTCATACAGTACAATATTTCTCTTATATTTTCAATACACTAGTCAGAATACAGTATAGCGATAACACAGTACTGTATACTGATAATTATAATACATTATACTGTAGGCCTACTTGATATAGAATTCTAATGGGTTTTGTAAGGTGCTATAATAAGTTTAAGAAATATGACCAGATATCCGGAATATTCAGTTATCCGATAATCCTCTGGTTCCAGTGGTGCCGGTTAAAACGAGATGTAGTAAGTATGTAAGCTGTATTTTGCTGTATCGAGTATGTTTTTGTTTGTTTAACTAACCTATGCTGATCCCCCAATCCATAACCCAAGTACAAGCAACTAACTCCACAAGCGAGATCTAAGCCCAAAGTACCAACAGTTGTGTGTGAAACAAATCTACATTATGGTGTAAAGTTGAACATTTTTTGATTTGCAAACATGTATTCAACCAGTGTGCAAAATTTTAATTCATTATTTAATTCCATGCTGCACTGTGTAGTTGGGTTGAAATTCACAATGAGTTTGGCAATGAATCGAAATACTGAAATCGTGACCCGCCATTGTTTTAAGTTAAAAAAAGTAGTGAACTTTACTCGCGAAATTAACAATTGGCTTAGTCACGCAAACTCACATTATAAATATCAATGCGTGATCCAGTATTGTTTAACATTTCAAATCTGCTCGTGACGATTGTTCAAGTTCCAAGCTGGCGTTACAGATGCTGTGACGGAAAAAAAATCGTTTCTAGGGTTGAATGAAGTCTACTTTTGTTCAACATTAAACAAAAAATAAAAATAAAATACTTCAACGCTCATAAAAAATAACATAAAACTAATCTTCAATTACTAAGCTATGTTATGCTATGAGCTCCACTTGACGATGGTACGTGTTCAACTTAAATACTCTTTTCCAAGTGAAAGTTATTTCTCAAACACAAGTTAAAAACATTCAACCCCCTTTGGCCTTGGGTATAATGGATCATCATCTGGGGGTGCATTAATTACCATTCCCCTCTGTGGGGAAAGCGAGGCATTAATTCAGCATCAATTCTTCGCAAAACACGAAACGTTTATCTTCCCTAGTAATTTGAGAAGATAAATTTTCATGCATCCGAAGAGACGTTGAAAAAACACACACCCCCCCTTCGAGTTGGATTCCTTCGCAATTCATTAAAATCGAACTGGTGTTCAACCCATGGGTACTATTCAGCCAATTCGCATTCCTCGAACTCTTTCTCATTCGCTTCCAATAATGATCCCGAGATTAAAAAGTTTTGGGAATAAATTTTTACAAGGTGGTTAACATTGACGAGTTTCATTTGTTATTGTTTTCGTTTCACGCAGCTTAATTTTTTTTATCTTTTTATTATCGTGGGTTGAAAGGATTAAAACGGATTAAAAACCCATGCTTCGTTGGTGGAAACGAGCATTTCTTCATGAAATTTTTTTTAGAGGATTTAGAAGAAAAAACTAACAAAAGAAACCTTACGAAATAAGAAATTTGTCAAGTCACGATTTTGTTTCACGCGATTGTAAAAGTTTTCGTTCAAAAATTTCTGTGGGGTAAAAATTATTTGTAATTCTGTCGACTACAGGGTGGCCCAACTATCACGTACAACCTAGAAGTGATTAAGGCTATGTTAGGTACGTATATTATAAACAAAATTTCACAAAAAGTATTTTTCATTGAATATAATTATTAGCGAATTTATTAAATGCAGTTTTAGCATCATTTCACTGAAAACTGAATTTTTGTACAAATATTTTTTGATAACGTGTCATAAAATATATAAAAACAATTACTTAAAAACATAGAAATATACCCCGTGGTTGGTGTATTAACCACAGGAAATCTAGTAAACATTGGGTTTATTTTTTTTGTGTACAATTTTTTATACAGTATACAATATACCTACTACCAGTTTAATTTGTTTATTTTTCAAAATTGTTAATTCCTGCAGCTTTTATTTTTATGTCCCAAAGGCAAACATAAATGAAAGGACCGTAGAACACTTCATAATTACTTTATGCATAACATATCCGACAAAGAGAGAAACAATTAGCTGAAACTCCACTTCTGTTTGTTTTATTATTTATCATTCAGGTTTGAAAAATGAATGAGGAAACACTTGAAGGACTACAAAACAAAAAAAAGTCGTTCACAGTTATAAAGTTATCTTTTCAAAACAACTATTACTAACATTTCTTTAAACCAATTAGAAAGAACCAACCAAGTTTCAACCTCCTTTTAATGCCTTTTCAGAAACGATTGCAAAAGTCGTTTCGTTCCAAACTTTCTACGCTGTTCTTAATAAGCCTCATTAAATTAATTCGCTCTTTTACTAACTCATTTCCTTTCCATTCTTCGGCCACTTTTCCATCTCGTTTAATGCTTTGTTTTTCAACTTCCAACCCAATGGTAATAATAACCAAAAGCCTGGTACAAAATCTCTACTCAACACTTGGTTGTAGTTTTTTTTTCTGTGTCTAGTACCAAAAAAAAAAACAACAACTAAATAAATAAATAAATAAATAAAGAAAATTAAATAAAAACGAAGATGGAAACCGAAAGAAAAGTGTATAGAATTTGGTAACTCGTAAATTCATCAATTTAGAAACTAATTAGAAATGTGATTAAACCCCTCTTGTAAGACTATGCACGCTTCCGTGTTTGGACTTGAATTTCTTGTCTTGGAATGTACAAGAAACAAAAAATGTGAAGAAAGAAGCTAAGGAAGCTGTATATTAAATGGAAAGACATGTAAAAGCCAATGGGAAGTACGAGTCAATTAACTTAAAAAAGATTTTGTTAAAAAAAAAATATATGTATATATACATATATAACAAGAATGGTATTTGGAATAACTTATGGATATCACCAGAATTTTAATAAAAAGAAATACATTTTTATTCTCTTTATACTAGCTTCACTTGAGAGTGAATTTGTCAGTGAGTGAGCTGGAAATTGAATTGGTACTTTCCGGTTATAGCGAGGCCCGTCTGATGTTGCTATTTTCTTATGGGTTTATTTACTTGGTTATGGGTTTATTTTGCAAGTTAAGTGAAGAAAAACAAAGAAACGTATTAAATGTATGATTTTGATTTGTTTTTCTAACTTAATCTGCAAAATAAACCCATCACCAAGTACAAGCAAATAACAACATCAGGTTAGGTTAGAAAATTAGGTTAGGTTAGGTCCGGTTATAGCCTCGCTATAACCGGAAAGTACCATTGAATTTATACTGCCATCTATAGTTTTTTATTCATTTATTAGTAAAAACGTTAGAAACGAACAAGAGGGACAACACAATTACAAGGATACAAAGAATACAATAATTCAAACTATCAGAATATACTGTATAGTCCAATGTACCAAAAAACGCATAAAAAGAGAACTGTATAAATCCTTCGCATAAATAAAAAACCGCCATCCAATGTGAAAAAAAATCGCATACCTGTATATAAATAAATAAATAAATAAATAAATCAAAAATTGCAAAAAATAGAATCACTCACAGCTCGCATGAATCAAATATCGAATGACTCAGCGATCGCATGAATATAATTTCGCAAAAATAGAAATTCGCATGAATCAAAATTCGTATCAATCGAAACGTGCAGATATCAAAAATGGAATTACTCAAAAGCACTCATTATATCGAATTAGTCAAAGATTGCATACATTTTAATTCGCATAAATCGAAACATGCAGAAATAAAAATAGATTCTTTGCATTGTGTGTGTACATACAGTATATCTGTATATGACAGTACCACTATATAAAAAGTTTGCTTCAAAAACGATTTTTAATGTACTGGTTAATACTTTTTTTATATAAGCTAATGAAAGTTGAAAATGTTTTTTTTTGTCATTAACCATTGACATCGTTAACCGTGGATTTTCACTTATATCCTTTTCACTTATATCCTTTTCACTTATATCCTTTTTCAACCATCAATAACAAAAAATAATAAAGAATGAAGAAAAATAGTCTAAAGGCCTTCTGTCACACGCAATTTTTGGTTGGACAAGTCAGAAGGCCTCAATATACTAAGAGCAATTAGTTAACCACGTTCAAATATTTCCTTATGTCCATTTTTCCTTATAAATTAATTCATGACTTATCGATATCACAAATATTTTAATGAAAACAATTAACGATATACATTTAAAAAAAAAAAAACAACTGCAAGTTGAACAAAATTGTTACTATAATTATTCAATATTTCATTAATCAACTAACAAAAAATAGTTAAGGATAAAAGGTGCAATAAGACTAGTTAAATTGCGTTCGATCATTTCCCCATGTCCATTTCCCTACGAGTTAATTGCATAAAGCCAAACTAGATTTAATTTCAATTTAGTGTACCGCTCCTTTTTTGCCACTCCACCCTATCATTTTGACGAGGAATTTGTTTTCCTCCTTCTTGTTGTTGTTGTATACTGAGCTTTTTGACAATTGAGCTTACTGTTCCGAAGTATTTAATAGCCTCGAGGTGTGAACGATTTTTAACCCTTATTATGAATCCAACGCAATTAGATATGGAAATAGACGTCGTCTTGCCTCCAGAAACTACGTGTCTTCTATTTTCAACAGGATACATGTGTGTATACATTTAATGCCAACTCTATCATTTTCGATTATTAGCCGACAACCTATTTCGAATAAACATACATTTACATACTTAAACTTCTCAATAAATTAAATACCTGAAGAAAAAAACAACAACATAGTTTTGACTGAAAAGATGAACTAACGAGGTATCGAACAACAAGTTTGAAAAAAACAAACATCTTCTTGAGATGATGAGGTCAGATCAAATAAACTGCAATCGATATACTTGTCCCCAAAAGGCAAAAATGCTACAACTCGTGTAACCTGAAATTTTTGGTTTTAAAAATAACATTTAACATGACCTCAACTACTGAAAGGTGATCATTCGGTTAATTAATCGAACGATAAACAGAGCAATAAAACCCGAAACTAGTATTAACAAACCTATTCCGGATTTGTTTATATCAATTAAGGGTATTGCGCAGGGTTCTATCATGGGTGTTATTATGTTAATCGAAATTTTGTTGATGATTATTTCTTAATGATTTGAAAGGTGATCATTGAAAAATGTGAACCCTTTAACTTAATTAAAAATATGATGTGTTGGGACTAAGAAATTTAAGACATGGAGTTCTAGTGAATTAAATTATTTTTAAAAAAAGTCCTCTGACCTGTTTTAAATTCATTTACAAAAAACCTTGTGACCTAGACTGTTTGGCAATATAGTCCACGGTAACTGATAAAAATCATAAATTAAAAGACTTCTCGACATTAATATTTTATTTCACTTAATGATTCCAGTGTATACAGTTTGGAACATGAACACTAAATCATGATCTGAGAACAATATTTTTTTTGGACCTGCGAAATGAAGTGTTTAATAGTTATCTTCATCAAACACACGATTTGTGTGATAAGGTGTTTGTGATATTGTGAAAACATACATCCGCAGTTTCAACAAACTGTGAACTGTAAATTCCTCGTTTAACGATGTGTCCTCAACGTAAAAAATCGCGTTAAACGAGGAATAAAAGTAAACCATTTCTGTAAGAATTATTGAAACTCTATTCCAAACGTCAAAAATTGTTTAAATAACTGGTTGTGAATTAAGCACTGTACAGGGTGTTCCTGAAAGGTCTAGTCAAATTTTAACCAACAGATGTCACACATAAAAACAAAACAACTACAAAAAAAAAGCAGAAGCATGGGTCTGGAAGTGCTTCCATTCTGAGGTGACACAGGGTTAAATCATGTAATTTCATAGGCCAATTTGTCTCAATCACTGTAAGTATACAAATGAGTACAAATGAGTTCATATGGACTTTCTTTTTGATCGGTAGAGTCTGTGGTTAAAATTTGACTGAACTTTTTAGGAACGCCCTGTATAAGCCGGTTTCTCAGAAACATTATTAACCAAAAAAACGAGGATGAGTTAATTGAAATAAAAATATTTTTCTTCTAATACGAAAAGTTAATATTAATGAACGTTTAACTAACTTATAATCAGCGTTGTGTGTAACTAAATCATTTCGACTATAGTATGAAATGATATTCAAAAGTACATTTATTAGTGCAAATTTTCAATATATTGGAATTGACGAAAAATTTGTTACAGTGGAATCCGGTTATTATAATCACGGATAATTTTATCACTCGGCTATTGTTATTTAATTTTATCAACGGGTTACTGTTAACAAAAAGTACTAGTCCCAATACGATAATAATCGGATTCCGCTGTATTAATAAACTTGTCACTTACTTTTAATTAGCGTTTTAATACAACCACCTTGACTATAGTTTAAAATGATTTTCAATTATACTTTTTTAGTGCAAAGCATTCACTATATCTTGGTACTGATTCTAAACACTTGTTCAATGGACGGCAAAACAGTAGTCGGATAAAGAGATTAAGATAGGATCTTCCAAGTAGCGAGAAAGAATAGTTGTCATTTTTTTTTCCGGAATCGAATTCCAAGCAAATGAAAACGAATTCCTATTGTTCTTTATCTTGATAGAATATAATGGCACTAAGGAGACAATGGATACCTTTGAAGGAAGTCTCGAACAATAGTTAAAAATGCTCTCTATGTCAAAATGGCATTCATCAAGTCAACACAAACACACAACGCAACTTTTGAAATTCTAAACGCGTTTTCGTTTTGTTTTGTTTTTATATAAAAAATGTATTTCAAAATAATTATCATTTTATTTTTTATATATATAAATATATATTTATGATGATGAGCTCTGATAATTTTTTCTCACAATTAAATATAAGATGATTAATCAACTCGAACAAGATCCTCGAGTTCATCCTCCTTCTTACACTTAAAAAACCATTCATCATCTGAGATTCCTCTGACGTCAAAATTTCCTTAATTTCTCTTAAAAAAAATTAATAAAATAAAATAAAAAGAGCAAAATATTTTTCTAAGAAAATTTAACTCCAATCATACAGGGTGTCCCAGCCAAGGCGTACCAATTTTATACTCGAAAAACTAATATAATGAAAATTCTGAATCTTGGATATAATAGCATATTGAGAGGGGTGTGTCTTTCAAATGATGCTATTTTCATTAATCTTGAAACTAATTTTTATATCGCATTTTTTAAAATTTAACAATGCTATTTTTTGATAATTTAATTCAAGATCAATGAAAATAGCACCATTTGAAAGACAGTCCCTCCTCTCAATATGCTGTTATAACCAAAATTCTGAATTTTCATTATATTAGCTTTTCGAGTATTTAATTTTTACGTCTTGGTTGGGACACCTTGCATATAAAGCTACCGGTTCAAAAACCGATTATTAAACAAAATGAAAGGCCTGGTGTAAAAGTGTATTTTAAGTAATTTTACAATTTCGAAAAAAAAAAAACGCTTTTAAAGATCTGAAATTGCCTTGTTGTCTATGGGCCATTTCACACATTTTACACCAATATCTTTGCAAATATTGTTGTTGTACTCAAAATTCTACGTTAACAAGGTAAAATTACACCTAACACATTTGAAAATACTTCTAGGTTATTTTATTGACAAAAAATGTTAATCAACACTCTTATACACCAGGCCCTTCAATCGTATAATTTAAACCCCTATTTGAACACGATAACGAAATGGACTTGCATCGTCGTTCCCGTCAATAATGACTAGGTGTCGAGCTAATTTACTGACGTTCGAATTATCACACCAAGTTGTTAGAATACCTTGATACTATTGTCAATCACGACATAGTTGACATATAGCGACATAACCAATTCAGCCGTAATATAATTAAGAACGAACTGTAATGGCGATATTTGTTTTAATAATTATTCTAACACCAACTGGTTATCGTATTAGCGTCAATTTTGTAAGCACGTGCAATCAACCCTTTTTTTTCTTGTTGTTTTAATTAGCCAAGGCTTCATAAATCGTTAGCGACCATTCTAAAAAGAGTCGAGCGAGCGTGAATATAAATCAGCAACTAGAGGTTTTATAACGAATGGGTTCAAATCGCCTCACGACGTTTCTCATATTTACTAGAAACGACGCCATCAATTATAATTTCTTCCTTTCTAACACATAGTAGTATACACAGTATTAACACTGTGTACTGCATAAGTAAGTGAGTACGGTACGAGCAACAACCTACTAACACCTCAGTGAGAATATCACACGTCTTCGTTTCTATACCAAGATACTACGTCAACCATTACTTCTCAATTTACTCACGAGCAACGACCCGTCGTTTTTGAACTTCCGCCGAAATAATAGTTTAGCGATTTCAAACATATACTCTATACAGTGTGTTCCTAAAAATCTGGTGACTAGACCCGTCAGATTGTAACCACAAATGCTACACATCACAAATAACCCATATAAACATGGGTCAGGAAATGCTTTTCTTCTGAGATAACACAGAGTAAAATCTTGTGATTTGTCATAGAAATTTGTCTCACATTCGTTGTAGATATGCAAATAAGTATGCATTTTCACACCCATGTCTATATGGAATTTTCGCTTTGTTTTGACGCGTTATAATTAAATTCGAACTCGACCTTTTAGAAACACCCTGTATAGTTTGCATTTGAATAATTGGCAACGAGTTCCTTGCTATTGTTCTACATACGCATCACGTTCATGGTCACAGAATATTCTCATCAAATTTGAACTATCTCCAAACTTCACTCTGGGTTTATGGTTTATGGTATGGCCAACTTGGCCAAACACCACGAGGTGTTTAGTCACACCAGAAATGTTTAATCATTTCAGGAAAAAAGAGACACACACACTTCCTTGCGTTTTTTAACACACGTTTCATAACGTGTCATTTTCGTTTTTCTAGAGCGTTACCCACGTTTCTAAATAAAACAAAAACAATATATATATAAAGGTCATCAACAGTTTTGGGAAAAGGTGTCACGATTGTCATCCGAGATGAGAATGGAAGGGTGGGATTAATAATAGGGTGATTTTGATGGAAGGTTTGGGGAATGAATTCAATCGCCATTTCCATTTATCGCCATTGGGCCAAAATGGCATTTAGTATCATTGGCAGAAAAAATCGCGATTACACGCTAAAGGTTATGAACTAAGTTTATAGTTCTCTTAACAACTCGAAGAACTGGATGAACGACTCGGGTGAAGAAATAAACAAACCATTGACACCGATTTTGTTTTTTCTGTGGTCAAAAAAAAATGACTATCAAAACTGTAAATTGTATATTACGCGAGTGAATTGAAAATGTAAATAAACTATTAAATGTCGAATTGCGTTTTTCGTTGTAACACGAATCGGTACGGTAGCCATTAGACGTGACTACTTTTCGGTTGAAAAATTTGAAATAATGAAAAATTATGTTAACTTAGTTCCGCTACGAACTAAATATTAGTTGATTGAGTGGCCTATTTTTTTCTTCTCCTTAAAATTAACTTCCATAAATTTCTAAATGTTTACGTCCATCTCCCTTGACGCCCCTCGTCAGTAAACTCTTCACCGTTTCCACTTTGTCGTATCGGATGACAGGAAGGAAACAACAAAAAAGTCGATTACATGTATTTTTGGAAAAATTAACAATTGAATTTTTTTAAGAGTAAGCCAAGTAGCCAATCTAGTCATTAAACAAATCATTTACTATTATTATTATTATTCATTAACCCAGTCCGAAGAACCAAATATTACAAATTAAAAGAAACTCGTAATAAAAATGAACATAAGTACAAATGGAAAATGACAGCAAAAAGAGGAGAAAAAAAATGATAGTTTGTAAGCTATATGTTATAAAAATAAGTTGACATAGTTAAAAAAATCAGTTTTCAATTTCTTTAAACATGATGTACTTTTTAACACATTTGCAATTTGTTTTCTCATTCTTATTGGCATTTGAAAATCTTCGATTTTTGGTAGAATTTTTCGTGGTTAAGTGTTTCTTCGGATGAATCCGTTTTTAACTCTCAACAATGAGCATATGCTCAGCTGAACTAAACGCAGCAAACTATACATAATATATGTATGTATATCATATGTATGTATGTAGTATGTATGTTTATTTGCAACAATGGAAAACAAATATGTAATTCAAAACATCAGCAACACTCTACCTGAAAAAAAAAACTTTTCATGTGTCGATAGCTCCGAATTGACACGACATTGATCCCTGATAATTTGAGAGATTCAATTTTCACGCGTGACTAATGTGTGCACCAAATTCCATGTCCCTACGACATACGCCACGTCGTTAAAAAAGATTTGAAATAGTTGAAACATTTTGAAAACTGACGCCAAGCCAAATTTTCATGTAACAGCACTCAAATTTTACTTCTGCTCTTGATATTTTTATGTATTTATTTATTTATTCATTTTTTATGTGCTTGTCAGTTGTCACTTTGTGGCCAAATGAAACAAAAACAAAAAACAAACAAGAAAAAGTAACATAAAAAGTTGTAAAAATGAAGAAATTTGGTGCTTAACAGCAAAGCCTTTTTTTTGGCAATATTTGATATCAAGTGATTGGTGCATCAGTTATGCAGATCTATTCAAAACCGTAAACCTAGTAGATGTGTTACACACAGTGTTTTTAGCAATAGTACTTTCTGATTAGCTCAGAGAACCGCTTGTGAGAATTAACATGGGGGTTTCTATTGGGGGTTCTATTTACTTGGGTTATGGTTTCGTTCGGGGGCCAGGTTGAGTTAGTTGAACAAACAAACATTATTATAGATCATTACCGACTCATTAAGTTCATTGATCGTACATTAATTTGTACGTTTAATTAACCTACCCCGTCCCAAACCAAGTACAGTACAAGAAAGTAGCGCCACAAGCGGTTCTCTCAGCTAATCAGAAAGTACCGTAGTAATTTTACTCGCTAATTTTACTAATATCTGGTTTGATTTGTGACTTTTCTAAAATAATCATTTTTACATTTGAGTTAAAAACTAAGAGATGATGGTTTATACTTTATACTTTATAGCATTAGAGTCGCAGTATTGATCATAACGATTTAGAGTACTGTATCATGAAATTGTGTTACATTATACATTGACTGTTAAAATTAAACAAAAACTGTTTATATTATACAGATATTTAAAAAAAATATTTTTGGACATATAATAAGATTATTATTAATAGTATTGGAATGGTAAAAAAAAATTGTTTATGCTACCTGTATATTAAACAACAAAAATAAACAGGGTAATGAATTTTTTTGTCACTACACATTCATCAGTTTGAATTCCAAATCGGTAAATGAAAAAATATTTCAGGTGTGACCCTAAAACTGCGAATGCAATTAACCCGTCTTTTAATAATTCCCACACACTTAACTACTCTGCACTTATGAAACATATTCTCTCCACGCGTGTCATAAACACACATTTACTATTCAATGAAGCGCTTCTTGGAACACGCAACACAACAACAACAACAAGACACCCTAATGGTAATTCGACGATGTAGCTAACTGCAGCATGTCACTTAATACAAATGACGCGTTAACGAAGTGTTTAACATGAGGTTAGCGAGCGCCAATTTCCAAACGACTCGCTAACCTACATTGACATCAAGTTCAAAAAGAAACCTGGACCCGATTTCGACCGAATTGAACTATATTTTTAAATAACTTTTTTTAGTAAAAAAAAATAAACAAAATAATAATAAAACATGAATATATAAAAGAAAAAAAACAGCTCAATTAGAAAATAGTTGGCAAAGCTCGTTTTGCAAAAATAAGGGCGTACATATACAACATCTTTATTATACATCGTCGTAAATAAAGTTACCCCTGTTCGAAAAACTCACTACCCACCGAGAAGGGGCCAATGGAAGAGAATGCCACGGGGGGAAACAACAACTTTTCAAGGACCCACGAAATTGGTTTCCATACTCATAACTTCATTTTTTTTTCTTCGTTCTCCCTACAACACTGATAAATAAGAAACAAAAAATTAAGGAATGGCAACCCAAAACCAATTTTCTTTTAGGCAAAAATCGTGATAAAAATCAATAACGATAAACAATATTTTGGAACTCGCTTCGCTTTGTTTTTTTTTTTTTTTTTTTGGACTTCTGTTTTACGATGCACATAGGTCTTAAAAAAAATAAAATCAATGGACAGTTGCGTTTATTTGCAGTTAACAATTTTCTAAAATTAGAAACCACGTAAAAATAAAATGTACAACTTTGAGGGTTTAAAAGTTCTTGAAGTCGACCTTCAACTTTCTGTACGCAACGTGAACCCGAACCGTTTTGTTGACGAAACGACGAATTGTGAAAAGAAAATGTCAATTATGGTGCAATGATATTGAGCAACTTTCTACTGTAAGCATCAGCAAGACAAGTAAATCTAGTCACGACGAAAGATCAATAAGTATTGTGGAGAAGCCTATTGTGATGGGCACGGTTCAAGTCTCAATTTGTTGTCTTTTTAATTAAAACACCATAAATAATCACTCCCTCAGTCCCAAATTATTATTATTAGCTTATAGTAATCTAAATGTGATATGTAAGTTAGTTGGAGCAACTTGTATACAACAACATTTTGTTGAGTAACATCTCTTTTTGATAGGTAAGTTAGTCGGAGCAACTTGCAGTTTGTTGTTTGAGATAAGTGTCATGTCAAAATGCATGAAATTTTAAAATGACGCAACAATAAACTTCAAAAAATTGTGCTTCACATAATGGAACATCAAAACAATTAATCAGCAAAATAAAATATCGAAGTTATAGCTACAACGAAATCCTGACAACCAATTGAGTCTCAAATGAGAGCGATATTCATCATAAAGAACGCTTTACCTGTAGTCATTAGGTGTAGCCATGACGCACGTGATACAGCGCAACAATGTACTTTACTTGAATGAACACTTAAAATACATGTACATTTAACTAGTTTTCCTTGAGTTCAAAAACATAACCTAACCCGTAAAACGTGTATACCATACCGTCATTTGGGACACAGGGAGAGTGAAATATTTTTAAGTCTTATGCGATACTAGGTTTTTATGTTTGTTTTCTATTGTAACTTACAATATTTTGGTTCAAGGACCGTGAAATGAATAATAATAATAATAATAATAATAATAATAATAATAATAATAATAATAATAATAATAATATCAATGGTGGTACTATTTCAAAGTTAAAATACGCATAAATGGTAAATACAAATAAGTAGTAAATAGTTGAACTAGATCATGCAGTATGTCGAACGATACGAAAAAAAGTGTGACAGTTTTAGAAAAATGTTTCGAAGCAGTATCTCATTTACTTATTTGTGAAAAAATCAATGTCGTGTTATTAAATAACGCCATTTACAGAGAATTGAAACGTTTAAGGAGAATGTTGAGGCGTCTTAAGAAATGATATAAAAGTGATGGGTCCATGGCTGTTCAATTATATCACGAACATCTTGGTTTCACGAAATTTCTACACGAATGTCCCACCCTTCAATTTAATTTCAATATCTTTTTCGTGACACTTTTTTTTTTCAAGCAAACAAAAAGTTGTAATCTGTCCCCAATTCACGTCAGGTGTATTGTATATCACTCGAACGAAACGCGCCATTTTATAAAACAGGGTTTTCACAAGTACGAAAAGATGTCACACAAGAACACAAGTGTAAGGCGTTGATAAATCTAGTGATAGAGAGCACTGTCATTGATAGAGATCATTGTCGCGGTGATCATTACACAGCGATTATTGTCATTCATCGTTGGACAACCGACTCCTTTTTAGCATTTGATATTTAGTTTTGCTGTTTTTCTTCCCCTGCGGTGTGCGCCATATGCCCGAGGCGTCAAGTTTGTGACGTCATCATCTCGCTTTCTCCTCCGTCGCTTCCGAGGGCTGATGGGAAGCGTGCTCAAAGCACGTTGTTTCCTAGAGTAAAGAAACTTCTTCACCACCGTCCCATTTGAGAAAACAACTTCATCCCACAAAGTCACACTCGTTACCTTGTCTCCAACTCCAAGACACACAACTCCCAATTTTTTATTTTTAAATATTCAACTCCATTTATCATCTGCTAACTCGGTTATTATTACAAACACATATACGATTTTTTTTTCTTCTTTCTCCACGGAACTCGAGTTTAAAACACACCGAAGTTCAACAAAGTGAATTGTTTTATTTTTTAAGAAAAACGTTTTATAATCGTCGTGTTTTGCCTAATCCACGTGTGGACACCGAGTGTATTGTGTGTGACTCGTAAAGAGGAGGAGGCTTTTCACATGACCTCGTTGTTTGTGGATAGTATCGGGACCTAGTAGACCGCTTCACTATGTTGCCCACTTTGCTCGAGGTGGAGGACGAGGATTGCAAGATGCTCTCCGTTGAGGAGAAGTGGAAACTCGTATTCAAAGAGGTAAGTTCAGTCTTTAACTTTAAACTCAAGCGTGCTTCTGTTGTTGCGCGAGAGTCTGTAACTTTTCTGTCTATCGAAACACGCAACTGTCGAGTCAAAACTTTTCTATTCTGCTTGAAAATGTCACTAAGAAAACGACAAATTCTTTTTAAGAAAAATAAAATTTAGTGACACGGTGTTAAAATATGTTATAAAATTGAAGGGCTTGGTATAAAAAAAAGTGCTGAGTAACATTTTTACAATTCCGAAGAAAATACGTCGACGTATTTATTAATATGATTGTTTATGTAAATGTATGTCTTATTTGTCTGTATTGTCCTACTGCTCATCGAGTGAGCGCAATAAACTTAATAACAATAATATGTACTAGTTAACGGTAAGTGGTGCCGTGACCAGGATTTGTCTTTAGTTTAAAAGTTGGCTTAAAAAGATGTACAGAATTGTTGAAATATTTATTTTCTTTACCTGAAATCTCACTTGTTGATATAAAATAACTTTTTTGACTTTAAAAATTGTTTTATATCTTTAAAAATCTGAACTTGCCTTGTTGTCTATAGGATACTTCACAGATCTTGATATCTCTGCAGCACATGTTGTTGCTTTGCTCAAAATTATGCATTAGGAAGTTAGAATTCCACTCGACACATTCGAAAATGCTTTTTATATCATTCTGTGACCAAAAATGTTACTTGAAACCCATTTACACCGGGCCCTTCAATTGTGTTAATGAAACAAATGGTAGAAATATTTTTCTTGTAACATGATATAAAATTAAAATATGCTATAAAATTATAGTTATCATGAAACAAATACAACTTTTTTCTCTTAATACCGTATAAAAATTTACCTATGCTTGAAACTTACAAAATGTAAGCAAAACTGCAAAAATGTGAAAATTTTTGTTCGACACTTTTAAATTCTACTTCGCTTACAATGTTATTAACGAGTTGAAACTTTATATTGACTAAGAGTTGAAATTGTCACGAACAAAATGACGAATGGTTTAAAATACCTACGTTTAACAGCATTAACTCAAAACTAGTCGCACAAAAGTTTAGTTATAAAAAAAAACGTCAATATGTTTCTTGTAATATAATATAATATGAAAATTTAACATGGAATAGCATATTAAATTAAACTAAAAGTGGAAAATATATATGTTATCTTTGATACTTAAATTGAAACCAAGTTATGAAATGATGCCGATATCAAGTCAAGTTTCTATTCATTAAAGTTGAAATGGACAAAATTAACAAAATAATAAAATCATTTAAAATTCATCGACATAAACTAATGCATCAACAAAAAACTAATAATACGCCACAAAAATGTAGTTATTTATAGGAAAATATATAAAAAATTGTTCTTGTAATATTCCAAATTATGTCACCCTTGAATGGCTTAAAATTATGAAAAAAAAAACTAAACTGAAACGCTATAGTGTATACTTTTTTTTGACACTTTAAAATTCAATTCAAAATTAACCTTTTTTATGTCAAATAGTTTTGTTTTTTTTAACAAAAATTATTAACAAATTCCAATCTAAAAAACAAACTACAGTAACATTATTTTGAGTTTATATAACGGTGATCGAACTTTTCGCAAATTGCATTCTTGACAAAATTGTTAACCGCATCGATATTAATTGAAGCAAAATACACTGACCAAAAAAAAAAAATGTAAATAAATAAAAAAAATTGTATTACATTAAAAATAAAAACAAAAAATATAGACCATGTTCAACGAGGCATTAGATTTCGTTTCGAGGCATGTCATTGATTGAGCGTGTAAAACAACGAAAAGACATAACACTACCAACGTGATAGTAATGAACTTCTTCGACTCGGCAAATGGTTGTGACAAAACCTGAGTTTGACATCCTAACAGGAAACCTATAAACCGGGAAGGGAGCAAACGGACAAATTGCTACTTAAACAATTTCAAAGTCACTTTTATTTTTTTTGTTGTTGTTGTTGTTAAAAATCTTTTGACGGAATGTTAATCGTATTAACCCTTTCGACCTAACGAGGCTTTAAGAGCTTCCATTGACTCTCTAATTTAGTTCTGTTATATTTTTTTTCGTACCGCCATTGTTAGTCAGTTTGACGTTAAATAATTATTAAAAACAGCTTCCTCGTTTTCCAGCTGCAAATGGATGACTTTTCTGTCATTGGCTTTTCTTCATGTTTTTTGTTCATCATCATCATCATCTTGTTGTTGTTGTTGTTCTCGTTTTTCTATTCGTTCGACTCCCGAAATCTTTCTACTCTGTTATTGTTGTTGTTGTTTCTTGTTGGAGCAACCCTTGTGGTGGTCTTTTCTTAGCAAAACCACTATAGTACTAGTAGCCTAGCAGCGTCCTTTTTTTTTGAGACTATATACTACTATACACTACTATGCCTCATCAGAATGCACCACCAAGCATCTCAATCAGGAACAAATCAAGTCGCCAAAAACTTCGACCTCCCTTCGCTTCCCTGACTATTTAGTGAATATAAAAAAAAAATATATACATATATAAACAAAAAAAAAACAAAAACAAACCCCAAAAAACAAGAGACGGAAACCAACCCTTTAGGCCTTGCTATCACGACCACTCGCCTTTTTATTACCCGTGCCTTTCGCCTAATTATCACGATCAGTGACATTCCACGCCTTTCAACCAGCTCCATGTTAATGCACTCTTGCCTCATTCTCTTTACATTGTTTTCTGTACTACACTATGATACAAGTGACAAACTGTGTTGTTCATATGACAATATCCACGCACCACCTCCTCATCACTTTCTCTCTACATTGTTCTGTGCGTGTGTGTGTGACAAACTTTTAGTGCAGTGGAATCGGGTTATTATGATCACTCTGGACACTAGTGCTTTTTGATAACAATAACCGGCTATTATACAATAAATATAAAACATTAAACATTGTCTTGCAACACAATTATAATGATAATAATAGCCGATTGATACAACTATCCGTGATTATAATAACCGGATTCCACTGTATGTGACAAACTGTGCACGATTTAAAATATCCACACATCTCGTCTTTTTCTCTACACATATTCTGAATATGTTTGTGACTATAGTACATACAACAGTATGTGACAAACTATGCACAATGACAATGTCCACACATCTCCCCTTCGTCACTTTATCTCTACATTGTTCTGCACATGTGTGTGACAAACTATAATATATGCAGAGTATGTGACAAACTGTGCACAATGACAATGTCAACATCATCTCCTCCTCGTCACTTTCTCTCAAAAGGCTCTTTCGTGGTTCGTTTCCTACACTTAACTACACTATTGTATCGCCAAACACTTTCGGTCGTACTATGGGTGGTATGGTACGTACAATTTCACTTTTAATTTTGCCGTCACGAAGTCGGATCACGTAGCAAAGCGATAGGTGACTTTATTATTTTCTTTTGTTGTTGTTGTTGTTGTTGTCGTCGTTGTTTAGTTGAGCGGCATTCTTGAAATGACCAAATCGAGAAACAAACAATTTCCTGGTCAGTTTGGTGAAATTATTTCGAGGTGAGGGCAAACATCTCGACGAGCTGTCCAAACTACTTGTCCCAACACCTGATGAGTTCTAGGGCGCAAGTTCGCTGCTCCCTAAAACTTGCCATCCACTTACTACATCCCATACTAATACCACCACCACTACCATCACTAAGAATTCTTCATCCGGATCGTTGTCAAACCGACACATGACCTTGCCCAACAACCCAACAAAAAACAAAAATACTATTACAAAAAATAAAAGAAAAAAAAAGAACCAGTCGCTGCCAAATCCGAGATTTATTAGCATTTACCACGAACGATTTTCGAATTCTTAAACAACGTGGTGGCGACATTTTTGCCCCCTCCTGTCATTATTTTTTTAGTCGCTTTGTGGAGAATTTTTATTTATTTACGCGGAAGCCTCTCTCGTCGTGTCGAGGTTCTTCCCCTCGTTTAATGACGACGAAAATTCTTTATTCAAATGAAGTTGTTGTTATTTTTATAGGGTTTTTTTTTGTTGCTGTTGTTGATGATAGTGCGAACAAACTCGGATGCACTTGAAATAAAAGGGAAGAAGAAGAACAAAAAATCTTTCCTATTTTTCAATGGCAAAAACTTTTCTCAGCCATTTAGATTCAACTTTTGCCCAATGAAACGGGTGAATGTTTATCGATGCCATTCAAACATTATCTCACACACACACAAAACAAAACAACAAAACAAACCTAAAGAAATTTCTCGATATAATAATATATATATATAAATATATATGAAATTTCTCGATATAATAAGAGATATTTTTTGCAGATCTTAAACCTTTTTTTTTAGTTTAAAAATTCAACCTGTGACAGTTCATATTTCAAATGCGGTCATCAACATATGCAACTAGGTCTTTCGGGTGTGTCACCAAAAAAAATAAAAAATAAAATAAACAAGAACTTGTCAAGTCATTAAACAATTAAATGATCGAAGTTGTAAGAGAAAACGTGCATTTTGTAACTAAAAACACGTTTCTTCAAGTTTAAAAAACAAACACGCTATAAAACCGAAAACGATAATAATAATAAAATCGAGTGATTAAAACAACATCATCAAAAAAAAAAATAAAAAATTAAAAGAAACATTTCACCTCGTCAAAACTCGTTAGCCTTTCCCACTAAACAATTTCTCACTTCTCTTTAAAAAAGAAACAACCTAACTAAGCGGTATTTCAACTTCACTGAAACAATTGGTCATGCCTTGGTTTATAAAAACATTTGGATTAAGTGTAAGTGAAAGTCGGCATACCACCACCAACTCGATATAATAGCTTTTCCGAACAAAAAAAAAAACAACAAAACTGATAATGATAATAATGAAACATTGAGGAACGATAGGCAAGGTGCACTAACGAACTGACATCCATCAAATACACTGACAGCCTAATCTTGCTAGACCCCCATTCCCCGGGGCTCACCAAACAACAACAACACTCGGTTCCTAAAGTTGAAGGAGAAAATACAATACCTTCATGACATCGTCTGTAACGTCTTCACAATTTGGATAATTTCATACGAAGTTATGAAACAAAAGACAACCAACTCTTTGAGGAGAGTTGAGTCGTAATCTAAGATCAAGGCGAGCCTAGGGGTAAAGATGGGTGGGTATCACGAAGAATGCAGACAGTCTGTAGACTGAAAATGATGCTCATTATGGGTCCTGGAGTTTTTCCAGACAAAAAAAAAAATTGCCAAAAGTTTAACACCCTTGGGGGTTTCAAAAAATGAGATAAAAAGTTGGCGGCACTAATGTGAACTAATAACAGCTGGTGTATCTATTGCAATGCTGATGGGAACGATTCCTGAGAAATGAGAGGAGGTACATTCTCACCTCACCATCATAAATCTCGAGCAGGACAATGAAGTCCATCAATGAGAAAGAGAGAGAAAGTTCAACGAGAAGGATGACACAATCATCATCATCAGAAGCATTTTCACGGCCATCTTTGGAGTCGAGTCTTACCCTCATCATCGGCACGCAACAGGGTATTTTTTTATTGCTTCAAACCCATTTCGTTATTATAATTGCTCGACCGTTAGGGGGGTCAAACACGAGTGCTGTTATTACTATCATTTCGTTTCATCCATCCCTCCATCAGCCATGATGAGTAGGCGAAAGATTCAAGAAGGAACGTTTAAAAATAGGGGAAAAAACGAAGTAACGACGTTCCCACTTCATTATCTTCACGTGAAAAGGGCTCCATTAAATAAAAATTCCATTCAAATTCGAAAGGGCAAAGGGTATTACGCGATTTCTGATTGGCGCGTGTTAAGTCGTGATTAGTCCGCAAAGTAAAGTTGATCTTTGCAACTCAATTGTTTCCGTCATTTCATCTGTAACGCCAAGTTTTCAATCGAAACAGTGATAACGTGGATGACCACGTATTGCCGATTAGATTTTAAACAATAATCACGCGCAAAATCTCACGTTTTAATTGCTCATAGTTTTAAATATTTTTGTAATTTAAACAATGGTCACGTGCAAAATAAAGTAATTCCTTATTTCAATGTCAATGAAAAAATCAAAATTGAAACAAAAAACTTGTAAAATTGAAAGAAAAATGTAATTGCAACAATGGTCAACGTAAATGAAAGAATTGAAATTGCCAAAACAGAACCATTACTGAAATTGAAATTGATAGAGTTACAATGACATCAGATATGATCAAATTAAGGATACGAGTGTCGAGAATAAAGTTTTATCTTACAAGGGGGTTATCCAAGGGTCTAGCTTAGCGACCATGTCTCTTAGCTACAGTTTTTGTAAATCAAGGAAAATTGACAATTTTTTACGAGGTTTGACTTTAAAAAATAATGACCCTGATGTCAAGAATTAAAGACTTGCCCGGAATAACGTTGTATGTTACCAAAATTCAATATTGACATTATTATGAAAAACTGTGCCTCATATATGGACCAAGCTAGTGCTGTCAATAGACAAACTCATAACTACCTAATACATACGTATATCACTACAAAATTAGGCACCTAATATGTGACGATCAATCAATGTGTTGCTGAATACGTCTTTACTCAAAACTATGAATTGTTGCATGCAACGTTATTCCAAGCAAGCTTCCAGTTAATGGTTTTGCTAGTTAGAGCAACATTTTAAAACAAGTAAAAAAAAAACAAAATTAAAAATGATGATTTAGCAGAATGCTAAGTTAATGTGCCCTACTCTCAATAATCTCCACAACTTTGTAAATTAAACATATTTAACCGTGAAATTTTTACCTATTTGACCTAAAGTTCAACATTAAACAAGCTGAAATGAGATTAATTAATCCACAATGTAAAGAAAAAAAAATACAATTTTTTTTTCAAAAATCCCACTAAACATATCCACCTCATGCATTACATCTCATTACATCCCAAAAATGTGTCATTTTTTGAGCTGAACTATTAAAATACTTTACCAAAAAATAAAAATAAAATAGTACAAAATTTGTTTAACCTTATTCTTCTTGTATGAAGGAAACGTTTATCTACTATGAATACGAAATCTCACCTACACCTTCAAAGTTAACTTTTTTTTCCCTTTAAGAAAAACAACATTTAACAACGATATTAGTAAACAGACTCATCAACGTTCCACCGCCTTCCATATTAAATTGAAGAACGTGTTAGACATAAAACTTCCATATTAAGGAGTATATATATATATATATTCGAAGAAGTGAGAGAAAAACAAAATAAAGGTTAAGTGGTTTTGGTTTTCCAATGAATCCGTTTGGCTCGGAAATTTCCAATTCTAAGAAGCGCGTGCAAAGAGAAACAAATCTACTTTTTTTTCAGTATAATGTTTTTTTATATTTAAAGATTAAAATCATCGGGGCAGTGAAATAGTTCAGTGGCGCGAAGTTCAGTAAGTAGAAAAGTAGCGATGGAAGGTCAGGTCAAGACACAGAAGAGCACAAACTGGCTTCTTCCAAACACACAAACCCAACACGCGTTTTCCATCTTTTTGACCGAGTGACAGACAGACAGACACACGGAGCTCCTTACTTTCCATCCCTAATCACCAGCTTTGCGAATGTAATCCCGTAAATTTGTTATTTTTTTTTCTCGTTGATTTTTTATTCATTCATTGTTTGTTTATCTGGTTAAAAGGTTAAAAAGGTTCCATACGACGCTTATATATTTTTAATGTGTTTTTCTTCGAAAACGATGGTACTAAATTAAGTACACGTTGACTGGTTGCGAGATAACTTCATCGAGCTTAAGCTATTTGGGTTCATAAATCATAGAAAGGTGCATTACGTTACCCCGCAACAGGAGAGCATCAGAAATGTTAATAAAAAAGAATAACAACTACAAACAACAAAAAATAAAAATAAAAATCTATTTAAAAATGATAGAGATAAATGATGTTTTACGAAGAATTTTTTTTTATTCATCCATTTTCCAGCATGAATTAACCTATTTGTTAATTAGACCTATTTTTTGTTTCTGTCTTAATATATTTCTCGACTATTTTTTTACAAAGTTCTTCCTTGAAGTGGATAACAATTTCTCAACCTAGTTGGACGAACTTAAACGACTACTAATTGCATTTTCAGAAATCTATGTAGTTCGTCCTATTTTGTTGTTTATATGAAGAATAAAAAAGGAAGTCATCGTTATTGTACACGTGTTTTACCTCATGTGTCATTCATTTCTCGAAACTCATTAAGGTTGCATGCTTAAGTTATACATGTAAAACCTCAACTATTTCACATTGAACTATTACACATTGTTCATTTAGCCTACATTAGTTAAATTAGTAAAACAACAACAACAACGAAAAACTCGAGTGGTAAACGAATGGGATGAATAACACGTTAAACAGGGAAAACTGGAATACCAATTAGATACACTGTATATCAACAGAAGTTAAATTAGTGAACCGCAAATCCACTTTACAAACGGTTAACTTTCCTGCCAACCACTCGTTTACGATTAACTTCCTTGGAACTATCTTAACAACAATTTTTAAAGATGACCGTCATAAAGTACGACTATTACATCACGCTCTGTGTGAAGTGTGGTATACTCATGTCACTCTTAGTAGCTGTCGCCAATTGAGTCATAACGCACAATGTGTTTATTAAGTATAGTGCTCGAGTTAACATTCTTTTACTAAAAAGGGCCTGGTGTAAAAAAGCGTTAAATAACATTTTTGTCAAAAATTACCTAGAAGCATTTTCGAGCATATTTTTTAGCAAAACAACAAAATGACCAAAGTTCAATAAGAAGTGTGAAGTAGCCCATAGACATCAATGCAAGTTCAGACCTTTAAACGCGTTTTCCTCGAAATTGAAAAAAAAAATGTTATTTAACACCCTTTTACACCAAGCCTTTCAATTGTTGTATGTAACATACTACGTAAACCAAATTGCAATGCTTATTCTGTCACTGCATCTGCAACGCACATTTCGAATTTCACTCGTGCACGCGCAAAAACTCATTGTTGTCTGCGTGATCAAAACAGTGGCCACGCGAAGTGTCGGTTTCGTTTCATGGTTTCATTAAACAACGTTTTTCAAAGTCTAAACATGAATTCAAACCCAACGAATTTAAACCGACTAAAACTTGATAAGACTTTCTTAAAGTGAAATGTCCTGAAAGTCTAAAAATAAGAAAGAACTTCCAAGTGTTCCGGATACTTAGCGACTCGAAACAATAACAATTAAAAACAAGAATGACCAGTAATGACTGTTGGTTGTCTGGTTGGCCAACACTGTCACTATTATTTTTTTGCTCCAGTCGAGAAAGTGCAAACATAAACAAACAAACACTTGTGGCTCGATAAGTTAACGAGGAGACATTGGACGATAAATCAAGCGTTCAGCCCTATCATCCTTCTTGGCTCGGCCTTTGTCCATTTCTTCAACATTAACTCGGGGGGTGCATTCCTCCAGCCCTCCTCATTCGAAATCAACAACGAGCAAAATGACATGACACATGAGCGCACGTCGCCAATTGTCTACATCAAAAAGTTGATTATCTCCCGCAGCCATCGTCGACACCCATTCCCAATGAAACCAAAGGACTCTTCATCACCCCTCGGAAGGACACGCCCCTTTCGGGAAAGGGTCTTTGCTTTGGCCAAAATTACAGGCCTACAACGTGGTCCAAAAGTATTTCACCCAACTCGCCGCGTGGGTGGAAAAGTGCCTTAAAAGGCAACTTGTCGACCGATTACGATCGCCTAGATTTATGTCCTCAGCTTACAAACATGGCGATGGACGCCACGGACTCCAAAACGGAAGAATATTAATTAGGCGAGAGATCAATTAAGATAATGTTCCTCTTACCATCAGCGAGAAAACCATTCAACGTTAAAACGTCGGGGTCGTCATCTCAACCTTAATACCGATGTCAAAATGACATGACACGGTAAATCATACTTTTTTTTTTTATTCATAACTTTTTTTTTTTTTTTACATTTATAACACCAGTGAACCGTTCCGAACAGACACTTCAGTTCGTTGCAACAACGAGAAAGATTCTCGACTCAAAAGAAAACCTTTTGAGTCAAAAGTAAAACTATACGAAAACCCCGAAAATAATAAAACTATAGAAAACACGTGCTTTCGACCATTCCGACGCTTAAACAAAGCACAATGTGCTCATCCGAGGGAGTCGATAAAGCGAAAAACCACAACGACGTTGCTTATCGAACCCAACGTTATCATTATTATGTCCAAGCGAGCAGAACCTAACTAACTCACAACAGTTTGGGTGTAACGAACACTTTGCAGCAATTAAGAGGCCATTGCTTTCGGCTCATCTTGCTAACCCTTTCATTCGAAATCAATATTTGGTTCGATAGCATTTAGCTAGAGACAATTGGCGCGTGAAGTAATAATAATAATAATAATAATATTAAAAAAAAAGATTCTTCAATCTGTCTGTTGGGTAGGAAGGTTGGTTGGATCTTATTATATGGTCATCTTGTTCGGAGGAGATTTTATTGCGTGACTCCGAACACTAACCTCCAGAGATTGTAAAGAGAAAGAAAAAGCCAAAAGGGAAATGCACCAATGTTTGTTATTGTTGTTGTTTCTTCTGTGACTGGAACGCCGTATCTACTACTACTATCACTGTATACTTTTCCACCTGGCGTTCGTTGTTCTCACCCAAAAATCGAATGGAAAAGGAAAGTCGTCGAGCGATGTGTTAAAGAGGGTCGACATCCCACCCTCTTCCGGAGTAGAACGATGGGAAACGAAACACTTTCACACGGGTGCAAAAAATATATTACTGTATATAGAAGAATTAGCAAGTACATTAAAATGCCTTTTAAGTATACTTTTTTTATATAGCCTACTGTCATATATAGATATACTGTATACAAAATGCAAAAAAAAAAAAAATCAATTTTTGATTTTCACGCTTCGATTTATGCGGAATTCGTTTTATTTATTCCATTTAATTTTACCGATACACAGCCGAAGTCAAATTAGATAAGTGAGGTTTTACAAAGCAAAAGAAAACGGGAGATCCCCGAAAAAACCTGCGATCGTGGTTTTAGACTCTCCCCCCCCCCTTGCAACTAAATTCACATGGAAACCGTGGGATTCGATCCCGGGACTTCTGGCACCAGAAGCCTTAACGACAAAGCCACCACGACCCCATTAAACAAACTAAAACCTATGCAATTTCTGAGTAATTTCGATATTCAATTTATGCGTGTTTTGAGTAATTCCATTTGCAAATTTGGATTTATTTATTTGTATATGCGATTTTGTTCACAGTGGATATATACAATTTTTGATTTATGCAAAGGATTTATGCGGTTCTCGTTTTATACGATTTTTTTTTGGTACAATGAACTATGCAGTATATTCTTATAAACGACTGTAGATGGCAGTATATGTTCAATTCCCAGCTCACTCACAAGTAGTGAAACTAATATAAAGAGTATAAAAATGAGAGTCGAGTCGATAAAAAACGTGGAAGTGAAACATCGAGATGGTTTGTTTTTAGAGTTCGCGTGCAGCCATGTCAAACAGAACAGAGTTACGTGGAACTGGTTTATCGCACTTCAAAAAAAACAGTAGCTTATTGAAAAAAGAAGTGATTTAAAAGCGTTTCCTTTCTTTGTTTTTTGAACCGTTTGAAACACGTTCACGAGGGTGTTCGAAACGTACCAACTGACTCGTTGAAACGATGACTTGCAACTTGTACAAAAGATGTATCTTGAAGATGGGCAACGACAAAGAAGAGTAAATACTCCACCACTCAGAATCGCCTAACCTACATCTTCGCCAAGAGCTCCTTTTCTGTAACACACTCTCAAGATTTTAATTTATTTTATATTCCGCCCAACAACCGTACATGGTAAAAGTACAGTTGGCTTCTGAGTCATTAGCATTATTTATCAGTTCTAAACGCTCCTTTATATCACGCTACAATTTTGATACAACTCCAATTTTTTTTTTTAATGGAACGTTGTACCAATTCGAATCAGGTTTTACTTCCAACTCGTTTTGGCATCGCAACGTCAATATTTCATCATCTGATAGCTAAAATGTTTTCTTGATTTATAATATAGGGTGTCCCCTAAATCGAGAACCAAATGCAATTCTTTACTTTATGTATTGATAATAATGGTAGACTCGTTCTTTGAACAAAATATGTAAAAAAAAATGTATATCCAGTGTGTGTAACTGTCAAAATGTACATATTTTTGACACGTGGGTACAAAAAAAGAACACGAGTATGATTGACACAAAAAATTAGTTGTTCCCAACTTAGGAAATACCCTGTAGTTATATCGATTCATAATTTTGATATTCATATTTTAAAAAAAAAACTAACTTAATTTTGATTGTGCATGTGATGAATGTGTAATTTAATAGTTTTTTAAACTATTCCATTGAATCGTGTTGAACCAAAGTGAACTAAGTCATTTTTTTTACAATCTATGAGTTAATACAGAGAAACAAACATGCCCATAATGCGTGTTTCGTTGTTTGACCAAAAGCACGATGAACTCGCCCGGACGTGTGTATGACGTCAGAAAAAAAGTTGCAATCGATGAAATTGATTGAAAAAGTTTGACGTTTAAAACCCCCTTAACATTATATCACTGGACCAATTGTACAGAGAAAGAGAAAGAGTTACCTGGCACGATGAACCAATCATGCATGCAATCATGCAATCCTATGACTATAACACCGTCCTATCTAATAAAATAGAAAACCTTCCTACCACTATTACTACTACTACTACTATTCCTACTTTTCATCAGTTATAGCCATTGGACAAGAAACATCACGTGGTTCATTTTTTTGCACCTGGAAATAAAGAAAGAATTCTAAAACCTTCTAGAACTTTCAAGAATCTTCTAGAAATTTCCACTGTGTGGCAGTGTCACTGTTTATTTATATATTTATTTGAAAATGTTGCATCCCGTAAGGACAAAAACTAATCGTAAAATGTTTTGGAAAACTACACAGCTTTGGTAAAAACAAGTAATGCTAGGTAAAAATTATGTGTCTAAATAGCTGGTTCTTAAAATGATTACAAATTTTTGAACATTTATTCGATTTACAATTCATAGAGATTGTCCTAAGACGGACCGGTAATTGATTCCAATCGCTAAAAGTATTGTACGGGAAGCGAGAATAATAGGTGAGTGGAATACATGAGAGATGTATTTATACCGTTGATTAATTTATACCGTTGGATTTCTCGAATATTGTCTTGTGTCTGTATGTGAATTCGGAGAAAATGTAAGGGGTGTTTGTTATTTTTAATCGCTTTGTGTATTTACTAGAGCCACCTTACCATGTGTGAAAATGCCAAAAACTCATACCGAAATCAATACTCTAACTGTAACGAATATTGCGTTAAATAAATAAATAACTTTCCCGTCATTTTTGACGGACTATTTACTAGTACGTATAAAAATCGTTTTCTCGAGTTGAAGTTTTTTTTATTACTTAGTTCGGTATAGTTTAGGACAATCCAATTGAACGCGATTGTTCAAAACAGAAAACCTGACGCAATCTAATATAGTCATACGAAACTTAGCAAACTTATACTATGCATGATCATTGTTGAAATAGTGCGTTACAAACAGAATGATAAACCATGCTTCAGTTTTCTATTCTTTGTTAACGATTTTCCGTTCATCACCTAGTATTTATTGGACATCTTATGGGTTTCTGTTAGTTCTTAGTGATTTTTTAATTAACCTTTTACATTTCCAATGGGTAAGACAGCAATGGCAGCGTTTCTACTATTTCAACAAGGAACGTGCCCGGGATCGGTACATCCTCCATCATGGTATAATAAGGAATGAAACGGTGGCTAGGATTGAATATTTTTTTTTTCGTAGCCAACTTTTCTTTCATCAAGGACCCGCCTGTCATTTCTTTGAAGTCATAAAGCTAAAGACTTTCGGAATCCTCAATGCGTTTCTTCGAACCCACCAAAGCGCCAATTATTCCATAATCAACGGCTATAGGAGCCAACGATAGCAATCTCTTCCCATCATCCATAGGAGAACTATTTTTTCTTGTACTTGTAATCTTTATAAACTCTTCTCCATTTCCAAATCCTTCAACCATTGCGTTCAAAAGCATATGGCGTTTGTTGAACTTTAATATCGCTAATTTCCTTCGAGCAACCATGTGTTTAATAATTTTCAAACAAAAAATAAAAAATAAAATAAAAATTTTCCCCTTTGGCTTTCTTTATTAGTGGTTATCCAACGTTTTCGCTTTTGTTTCTTTGCATCCCGAAAAAAAAGGGGGGGGGGGAGAATAAGCACATTTTCCGATTGGCCACAAGATTTGATCATACACTTTCAAATTTTTGCCCATTAGGTATGGACCAAAGTAATGAGATTTTAATTTCTATTTTCTCGTTTCGGAATCAATGTGTGATCACTAAACTTTAGCAAAAGAAACAAAAACAAACTAACCTGCTGGCACCGATCGTAAGATTAGCTATTCATAAGTGCATGAAATAAACATAGCTTTGCAAGTGTTTGATTTTCAAATGAAGCGAAAAGTTCTTTGGACTGGAAAAATTTCGTTTTCAACAGTCACGTAAGGGTGTGACCTGTCCTATAATATTTATAAAAAAAAAACAAAACAAGAAATAACGAAATGATACGCACCATTGAACTAGTAAATGATTGAGTAGAAAACACAACTTCACTCCTTGTCCTCTTTCAAAAGTAAAATAAAAACAAAAATGTCACCTTCATCAAGTATCAAGTTCAAACCTTCCATCAAAGTCAGTGACATTTCAAAACGAAAAAAAAAATAATGTCGTTTCTTATTCTTAGTCAATTACTTATCACCATACAAGTTCGTCATTTTTGACATTCTCATTAAAGGCTTAAAGGCAACTCAATCAACACTCGCTGTTGGGGAGATATGTTGTTTGTACCATTGCACCTGCTGTCATCTACGAATCCGGGGGTGACCTTTGCATCTCGACATGATGTTGACCTCCATACATGCCAATGAAAATCCGTTTATTATCTCCCTTCGATGACATTGGCCATTCTCTGACCCTTCGCTTAATAACTGGGGATGAGAACAATAAAAAAGAAAAAGTTCCAAGAACTTTCGATGGATTGTCGCTTTCGACGACTCGTTGAATAATGCAATGTGCTAATGCGTACAGCGAAACTAGCTGATGACCGATATTCGAGGCCATTGAAGTTGTCAACTTTAATCGACAGGGTGGTCCATCATTACGAGAAAGTATGAGACACTATAGACATTCCAATACGACTAATCTTTAAGATTTGACAAACAGCATGCTCGGCACCTTAATTGAACACTGTATCGTCGTTAAGACGATTCCTAGTTTTAGACACTATTTGACATAAAAACAAAACAAATACGTACTGTACTGTACATTGAAATGTTTTTTTAAGCATACAGCTTTAAGCATATAGCTCACTGTCATATACAGATATACATTGGACTATACAGTATATTCTCATAAACGACTGTAGATAGCAGTATACGGTCAATTCCCAGCTCACTCACTCACAAGCACACAAGTAATGCTAATATAAAGCGTATAATAAATTGTCTTCTTTGTATAACTAACGTTGGAGCATCTTTAACCATACCGAACTATGTCAAAAAATCTTCAATTTAAAAAAAACAAACGATGAGTTTACATAGGGTTCCATTGGTTCATAGCGTCGTGTAATTCTCTCTAATTGGTCCAGTGATATAATCTATGCCTAGATCATGCTCCTCAGAAACTGTAAAAAGTGAGTTAGTTCACTATCATTTAACGAATCGATTCCGTTAGAATAACTCACCCTATACATACTATATAGTAAGTTTATTCATGATGTCGGAAACGGTTCTCAAAGTCACGTCCGTGGTATAAAAAAATAATTTTATTTTTTTTCACCAACGTGCCATTTTAAGATATAAAGTGATGCTAAAGACCGGATAAAGCATACACTTTTATTAGAGATTTGTTCTGGTCTCGTTTCGAGATGTTTCACCTACATTTTCGTAACCTTTGAAATCCGGTACAAATGGTTTAAAGCTTCGGGAAACAAAACAACAACAACAACAAAAAAGCTTACGACTTACATAGAATGAGAGATTATAAACCACACTATCTCTCGTATTAAAAGAGATGAACAAAGCCATTCGAAAAAGCAAATAGCGTGCCACTTTGAAATTATCTCATCATCACGGAACAACTTTAAAAACAAACAGAAAATAGGAGTTCATATATTTTTTTTTCAAATAAAATTATTTTAGAATCAACTTTTTTTTTAAAAAATTTATTTGTTTCAAAATTTATTTTTATATATACATATATATATTTTCATTCGACAAGCGAAATATCCGAAGGACAGAAATGTTGCAAAGCAGCGATTAGGAATAAATTTCACATCATTACTGTCAATAATTACACATCTCATCCAACTTCATCGCAAGGCCATAACACTTTACGAACATTTCATTTTCATTTTTATTATTATTTTCTACAAATTGATAAATAAAATTTTAAAAAAAAAGATTTTACTACACAACAGAGTGGTTGAACAACTTTTTTTATATATTTATTATTATAATTATAATAGTATTCCCTGTCAATTCTTGTGACCGAATTTGGTGTTAGTGGATTGCATCCTTCGCGTGTTTATAGGGGCAAATGATACGCTTTAATATTTATTTACTCGCTGACCTGAAGGAACACTAATCTTCGGCCAATTGCCTATTTTTTATTTAAGTATTAAATTTATATCTCTAATGTTATATCTTCCTTTTTCACGTCTTTTATTTTTTAATATATATACAAGTATATATTTATATATAACCTTGCGATGATGCTTTTTAACTGGAATTTTGACCTCGTTTATTCCACGAAAATTGACTCTTCAAACCAGTATTAGAAGATGATTACACCTTATATTTAAAAATAAAACAAAAATGGATATTAATTTCGCGTCGTAAGCAATGTTTGATTAAGTAGATGATGATGATTTCAATTGATCTCCAAATTTGCAACTCGATATGGATACAAAAAAATGGAGGAAGGGGGGGGGGAATTAAATCTGTTAATAGAAAAATGTTTAATTATTAGGACGTGAGCAGACAACTCATCATTTATTCCAAAGATAAAAATCGTGTAATCTTTATATTACTTAAAAAAAATAAAAAATAAATAAATAAAAGTCTTAAATGAAATCGATCCTTGTAAGTGCATACAAAAACCTGATTTATACTCTGTCAATGCTAACCGGATAAAGCCAAAAAAACTAAAACTGCTTAAGCGAACGTCATAAATTTTAGTGTCATGTCATCCTACAGTGCTGATGTTATAGTCGATGTAGTCACTACTCTCTTATAGGAGTAGTATATAATGAAATATAAGAGGTGTGTAAATGGGGACAAATGCGAGTCGAGATGTTTTTGTTCCCATAAGGACGTCTCTTTTATTATACACACTTCAATAGCCTATTGTCCTACCCATCTATTTCCGCGTTTCATTCAAAATCTATTGTGTTCGAGAAAAGCCGGATCTTGAACAAGAAAAAAAACTTCTCTTCGTTCATTCGTCCATACTGTACGGATTAGTTTTGTTAATAGTACGACTTCACCCGTTTATATTTTTATTATAGGACGTTGGACCTCCGATGTATCGAGCTGACGAATACGCCGTTCATTTGATGAGATGGTTGTCGGAAGGTGTGAGCAAATACCAAGAAAAATGTTCAATTCACAACACGACCAATAACGACGACGAACAACAAAAAGGAGACTCCAACGACAATGTTTATCTTAAAGAACTGTCCAACATCACTGATCTCCTGAGAAATCTCAAGATTGACCTTAAGCTGGCGCACACAAGGTAAACATTTTTTTTTTATAGATACACACTTCCAAGTATGATGTATTCAGTTTATATGTAGGCTTTTATTTATATTTATAATATATGCTGTACATGTAA